>CM031238.1:172497879-172712879 GCA_018340775.1 Taxus wallichiana var. yunnanensis
TTTTGTTATTTATTTTTTAATTTTTACTAACATATGGTATTTTAGGACAATCAATAGTACACAATCAACCCAATTTGAAAAATAGTAGAATATATCAAAAAAATTGAAAAAATAAAATTACTATTTATTGAAGTCTTCTTAGTACTGTGAAAAAGAACCTTAATTTCGATATAAATCTTAAATTTTATTGGCATAGACATATGTACACTATTTATTTGAAAATATTTTTACTAAATAATTAATTAGAAAAAATATAAGTCAAAAAAATGAAAATTTGACAGAATATCAAAATTCAAATCTTAAAAATACATCTAAAATTTCATGGTCAAAAAAAAAAAAATTCATATAAATAAACCACCCGAGGACAAGTCATTACTCTTTATAACATAAGAAACAACGTATGAAAAAATTAAGAGAAAGACCATATTTTTTACCAATTTTATTTTTAAAAAATATACATGTATTCTAAACTATAAACACAACATTTTGTTAGTTTATGGAAGTTCATGAATGTGTATGGTTTTGTGGCTATTACCTTTAGAAAATCAATGAAACTGAAAATTCATGTGTAAAGGTATAAAACATACCAAAAAGTGGGGCATTTTATTGTTCTTTGACTTCTAAGTAGCCTTGTTTTATTTAAAATGTGGGTGTTGTGTTTTATGTGTGGCTATTTGTTGAGTATGCTTGGTGTTTTTTTCTCCATCCATCATATGGCATGATGGATTTTGGAGTTTATGGAGGAAGAGAGAGGGATTTTCCTCTCAAATCTCATGGCTTGATGGGCAAGCCATGTAGGTTATTCTTATTCCCCTCATATGGTTTGAGGTGGGGAAGGTGGTTCATATGATTTGAACCCCCTTCCCTATTCTTGGAGAGGAAACCCAATGGGTTTGAAAATCCTCCCAAGAAGGATTTTGGTGAAAGGGTGGAGGAATAAGGAGGGTTTGATGACTTGGAGGAATAAGGAGGTTGTGAAGATTCTTGTTTGTGTGCTTCCAATGTTGGACCACACTTTTGGTACCTAGGATATCTCTTCTTCTCTTCCCCATTTTGGAGGTAGAATATGGGTTCTCCTCCTCTCCTTCTTTGCAAAAGTTGGTGTTCATCTTAGTGTTAGGGATTGTCTTGATTGTGAAAATGTAATGTTGTTGTATCCCTTTATCTTGTGATAAATTTGTGGAAGCTAGCTCTCTCTCCCATGGGCTTGGGGAGGCTAGCATGTCTTCCAACCTTGGAAAGGCATGTGATGATGCCTAAAGGTTGGGTGGTTAAACAAGATTTTTCTCCTTGTGTTGGTTTCCTTGAAAGCATTTGAAAGTTGGAGCTCAATGTGGAAAATAGTTGGAGATTCTTGTCATCTTGGCTTCTCATTGTCTTCTTCATATTTTTGTGGACATCTCTCTCATTGTATCTTTAAGAATATGGCTTTGTGGAAGCTTTCATTGTCTTGTAAAATCCTCTTTTGTATTTGGAGTTACATGTAAACTAGCATCACATTTGTTGATAAATCTACCATTAATATTAGCATGTTACCTTGTATTGTTTTCCCTTTGAGTATTTTGAATGTCATGGAATTATGTTATGCCTTATGTGAACTTAAACCCTTGGAAATGAAAGCTTGTAAGATAGTTGAAAGTTTCTTAATATGGATTGTTGGGATTCCATTTTGAAGGAAAATTGATTTATTGGAAATATTGTTATTCTTGATATAGATTTCCTTCTTGTAAAAATGTTTGTAACATGGTTGTATGTAAAATAAAATACCATTCTTGAAATGTATCTCTTCTTAAAATTTTGAAATTTAGTGAACAGTACAACTAGTTTTCTCTTTTTCCTTATTACCAAAATGAAATAGAGATATTAGTTTAAAAAAATGAACATACCCTCTCCTTCACTAAGTTATGAACTTAATTCTAAGTCTCTTCCATCATTTGAAATAGCTTGCCTACAATCTTCTTATCACCTTAACTATTAAATCAGCTTGTTATAGGCATAATGAACAAGAATATAGAATTGCATATTTTCCCATCAATGCCTAAACACAATCAGTTATTAAACAACTTGAACTAACATTTCCTTTATAATGTATACACTATACATACATACATACATACATACATATACATATACATACATATATATATATACATATATATATATACACATATACACATACATATATATATAAGAATCAATACAATTATATTTATAATATAACTATGTTGTATTTGAATGAAGTCACATATTATTAATACCATCATATATTATAAAGTAATATATTAAATTATATTGCGGTTTATATTATGATATAAAATATTAAACAATTTTTAATTAACTAGTAAAAACCCTCCCAAAGTACCACTAAACCACCTCTCCCCACCCACGTCCATGCTTGCCACACCCCAAAACCTACACACCTATCCCGGCCACGTCAACACTCAACCGCCCGCCTTATCTCTCACCACTACTACGCACCTCCACACTCTCCCTACTCCCCACACCATCCCTCCCCGTCTCCAACCGCTTCTCGCCCAATCCTTGCAAAAATCGCGTCCAACCTCAACTCCATCTCGCCGCCATACATTCCCTTACCATGGCGGTGTGTATCCGCAAATTTGCGATTATGGTAACTATATAATTTGGTTATTTCGGTTCTATTTTATTTCTTGAGAATGAATACATACATACATATATATATATAAGGAAAAAATGCCTCTGTAGTAAAATAATTAACTAAAATGATCATGTGGCCATGGAAGAAATGCCCAATCTGAGGAAATCTCAGTGGGTAGGTAAACAAAAGAAATAGTAAGGAAATATTAGTATGATCCCTCTCATCAAAAGAGAAATCCCATGAATCCTTCTCTCCTTGAGCTCCTCCACAACCTGTACATGCAAATGACAACACAAAACAAAATGAGAAGAGGAATAGATAGGGAAAGAAAAACATAAAGATGTTTAGGGAAACTTTAGGGTAAAACTCAAATCTAGGGTCAAGATTAGATCCATCCTAGGGCTCACATTTAACCCTACACTCTTTAAGTCATGAATACTTTATGGGAATGGGAAAATAAAATAAATAGGGGTGTGTGGGAAAACTTTTAATAAAGGGGAAAATTAACTATAGAAAAGGGGTAGACCTAAGTTTTGTGACCCTAGTTAATGCTTGAGTAGAATAATATAATCGAGTTGTTATTGGGCTAGTGTTTAGCTAACCTTGGGTAAATTAAATTAGTATAAATTATTCATTAATGGTTACAGGTTAAGAAACGGATTAGTATCAATTAAGCACTTAAAAACAAAAAAAAAAACCCAAATTTTTAGTCACTCCTTGGTGTGTTAATGATGTCCCGTGGTGGGGTATTACGAGACGTATCCTGGCAACATAGCCAAAAACACATAAAAATTACATTTTTACGAGAGAAAAAATATATTTGAAAGATTAGAAAGGTGTTTATAGAAAAATGGCACGAACTCCAAGTAAGAAAGGTGTTAGAAGCCAAAATTTTGAATTAAAAATGATTTTTTTATACTCGGTGGTGTATGCATGCACCTTTACATGACTCGGGTGGTTCAAGATGAGAGGCGGAATGGTTTGGTACTAAACCGGCCGGTTCCTTACAAAACCAAATCGGTTCAAGATCAAACCGATTGAATAGTCTTGTGTTTTAACCGGTTCATGTCTAAATATGTTGAACCAGATCGAACAGAAGTGGCCTGTTTTGGGTTCACTTTTTAAAACATTGGTTTAGACAATTCTCTTACATTTATCCCATTGATAAAAAATTAAAAACCAAACCTCGTTTTCTCGTAATGCCCCCTGGGCATGGGCTTCCTTTCTCGCGACTCGCCTGGCATGAGGGAGAAGCATTTCGTCAGGATGTTGTTTTTCTGTCCTTTTGGCAAGTCTTTGTGTGGTTGGGCACCTCCACCAACTATCTTCATTGTTCAACATACCAAGCTGTCACCAACCTACCATAATTTATAACCCTGTCACCTCATTTTGACCTCGCTCCTTCTTGGCATGTTCTAATCTTTGCAACAGATGAATTGCATTGGCGCATTCGGATAGTGGATTCATTGATGGTGAAATGAAGGTCTACCGCCCTGATGTTGCGTGGGTGGGTGTGGGTCTCAAAAATCGTGTTGTACAGGCATTTTCAGTGGAGCGTAGAACCGAAATTCTCCTAGGAAAGTGCCGTGAGGAAGTGCTTGGCTTTATGCAGCAGCTATAGGGTAGAGAAGTAAACTTATCCCAGAAAATTAGTGGCCCCAGAGAGAGCTAAGTGCGGCACTACTTTGCGCAGAGGTGATCCCAAGGAACCGTTGGTGTTGAACCCGATGTTCAGTTGCACGCGACCACGCGATCGTGATCAAGTGGTTGCAAAACTCTTACCGTAGTAGAAGGACGAGATAAAGTTTTAGTTGAGCTGTCTTGCCTTTTCATTTTGGAAAGTCACTTCGGCTGAGGTGGTGAATTTAACAAGGAAGAAGCTCGATCAAATCTGAGGCCGGGTAATGCTTCTGCACCTCTTCTCAATTCACCCATTTTCTACAGGTTGGGTTTCTTGTTTGCTTCGGGTATCCTCTCGATTCGAGATTGGGGATCCACAAAGAACTACCCGCAACAGTAAATCACCGGGAAGTGCATGCTACAGTTTGGTAGAAGCCTTCGTGAGCGCCTCCAACAGCAGGCTGTCCAACTAGGTTGTTTTCTGTTCAGTATCAACGCATCCTCAAATTCGGGATTCTCCCGCTTACTGATTGGAGGAGCCTTTCTCCTCGGAAGCTTTGTCATCTGTTTTGTATCTGGCCATTACCAGTCATTATTAGCTCGTTTTACTTCCACACAGACACAATGGACGGTTTTACAGAGAGTGGTTGTTCTGTATCTTCCACGGGAGTGAGTGGAATCATTAGGATTTCTGAAGGGTGCGAGGGCACGTCAGTGGTTCTCTCGCCAGTTCATGCTGCCAGAGTGGATGGTGGATATTCCTCCCCGCCTCAAGCATGAATGGTATGTGTTGCCAAGACCTGCAGGCAAACGATGCCTTGTGGTTTCTTCTCATGGTACAACAATAAGCAGGCTTCGCAATGGACGGGTTTTACATTGCTTCCCATCAGCTTTGCCAAATGGTGCAAGAACAAAAAATGTTTCTGGCCCCAGTCACATGTTTTGTATTCTTGATTGTATTTTTCATGAGTCAGATCAAATTTACTACATAATTGACATTATTTGTTGGCGGGGATACTCATTATATGACTGTAGTGCTGAGTTCAGATTCTTCTGGCTGAACTCAAAACTTGCAGAAATAGGGGCTTGCCATGCTCCTTCTACATACCATCGGTATCAGTTCCATGTCGTTCCTATCTATGATTGTGATCGGGCAGGGTTGCAGGCTGCTTACAGTGGTCCATTGCCTTATGTCAGAGACGGGCTTTTATTTAATAATAGACTAGGGCTGCTCCTATTATGAGAGCACCAAGGTTAGGAGGTCCAAATCATAAACAATCAGATGCATATGGGAGATCTTGGTGGTGGTGCTGTTTCAGTCAAAGCTGAGATATATGAAGACCATGGCCGAGAGGAATATGCGACCCGACCGAACTATGGGCAGAGATGCACATTGCGGACTATACAATTGATTTTATGAAGACAAGAGCATGGCCGTTAACAGAGTTTGGACCTTCAGAAGGCTGAGGAAGAGAAGTTCTTACTGGTTGGGTTGGAGTTCTTGTTGCGAGCCCGCCCATCTTGTTATCGACTGTGGGAGCTTAATCAGGCACGATATTCTCTATACCATTGATTCTTATGTTGTTATTTAACAGAATCATTAAATAACTCTACTCTTCATATAAATGTCTGTGTGATGGTATGATGTTTGGTTCCCACTTCCCTTGCTCATTTGTATTCTTTTTGGCGTTAGAAATGATTGCGCTGGTTGAAGCCTTTATATTGTGTTCTGGGTTTTAATAAATATTAGTTGGGTGAACTTTGTTCTTAAGACTAATAAAACAAAAGAGGTGGGGTTCCTGTAATGGAAATTCCTGAGTTCTTTGTGTTGGTCTCACGATTTGAATGTTTTATCAAACATTGTCGTTGGACTCAACTTTATAGTTCTGTTTTGTTCTTATTCTTGTTTCGGTTCGAGATCTGTAGTTCTGGTTTATGTAGGGTATTTGCGAATTGGTGATTGAGTACTGCGAGTGCATTGTGTATAGGTGAATGATGTTATTCTGTCTCTATCCTTTTCTTTCGCTTGTTTTAGGTTCTAAGAACCCTTCCTGGTTGGCTTGGTATGTGCTTAGCTTGACCGATTTTTTTAAATTGAGCCAAGTTGATATTACTTTCAACTAGGTTAGTTGCTTTTGTTATTTGTTTTGAATCGCTCGAAGAAATACTTTTATTCTTCGAGTGTCATGGTTGATCGTCATAAGTTTGATATCAATTCATGTTCACCGTTTGGAGATTGTTGTCTTTGGAATCACCTTCTCTCCCTTGGTAATTGTTGTATGTTTTGAGGAATGTAGCTGATCCTATGGAATGTCTTCCTTTGACGATACTCACATTTCTTTTGGATAGCTTAAAATGTCAGAGGAAATACTCTTTTCTTACCTTGATTTTATTTCACACATGTTGGAGGATACGAGATCTACTTGATCATTAGTGAGGAAGTTTTCAAATCTTAAAATTGGGATGTTGGTTTTATGCATAAGAAATTACTCTACATTTTGATCCGTAAAGATGCTTAAATTTCATTCTTCTGTGACTTAGAGGTTGGTGTGTTTGGAAACTCATTGGTTGACTGGTTTTTGTGGTGATCGTTTTGATACGACCTCCTTGTTGTCATTGTAGTGGAATGGTTATGTATTGACCAGAAAGGTTTAAGTCAACTTGTTGTTGACGACAGATCCTTTGGAAGCTATGTATCCTGTGTTGTGTTCTTGTGAATGATTGAGTAACCCTCCTGTAAGATTTATAATGGTTATGTTTGGTCTTGCCAAGTTTGTCATTTTTCTTAAGACACTCTCCGATTAGAAGAAAGTTTAATGAAGGATTGTTAGGATAGGATGTAACCCATACAGGTCATTTGTGATTTTCATCCATTTTCTTTCCAATTTATTTATTAGCATGACATAAAATTAACGGTTATAGGCACATCATCTTAATATCAATAAGTCATGTTGGTTTAGATATTCTCATGTCGATTGATTGTTTGGGATCTTCCAGTGGCATAGTGGATCCTTGGCTTGGTGAACTAACTTAAACAAATAGGGACAGATCACGTTTGAAATTAATTCTCTTCTTGTAATTGTTTTCGTTTCGAAATGTTATCTTGTTAAAATGACGATCATTATTGTGATATGGGTGAAATTCACTATGATGTTTATTAACTGCTCCTATGAGAAAATGATAATTAAATAGAGTTAGTGCCGTCCCTTTTATTTAGACATTTTATGCTTTTGGACAACTCTTTAATTGCTCTTGTTTAGACTCTTAGATTATTTTTCATAATCAACGGTGTCTTTTTCTTCCTTGAAATAGTTAGATAACAACATATTGTCTTAATGTTATAGCTTTTATCGTGCTCGGCTTCTTGTGAACTCGACATGTGCTAACAAATGTGCGGGAGGATTTCTTGAGTAGAAAAGAAAGAAAAAAAGAGAGAGAGAAAAAGAAACATGTGTAGAAAGTGGATTCCAGCCTTCTTAGGAACTGCTGTTGTACGAATGTTTTTCTTTTGCTTTACAGCATTGGTATGGAAATTGTGGAGACTATCTAGAAGGCATTGCATTATAATTTTGTATTGTTCTCATGTAGGTTGTTGTTATCGTTTGAAAGTCAATTTGAGAAATACTATTGTCAATAAGATTAAATGAACTTGTTTTGACATGCGTATCCTTTGTTGAATTTTCACTTTTCAGAATATGATTTATCCTTGAATTGTCAAACCTAATTATAATTATCTAAACTTGAATCAACTTACATCACTTTGGTTACCTTTGGTCATGTGTCGTTTGGTAGAGGACTATGTTTTGAACCTAGCAAAAAGAAAACAAGAGAAACAAATATACCTTGTGATCCCATGTAAACTAATCAACAATCTCTTATTATGGTGAATCCTTAGAACGGTCTTAAGGTGAAATCAATGATTGAATTCTAGGAAGATAATAAAATTATAATAAATAGAAGGAACTTGATTAAGAAACTCCTCGATCTATCTTACCCATTGATAATGTAAACAGTATACTTATGTCTATCTCTTCAAGTGAAGCCCAAGTGAAACCTTTAATATTTCGGTTAGACTCTTGACCCCAAAGTGAAACCTTATTAACAACTAATAAAATCTTAATGATGAATCCAAGATTTAGGTCATGTCTTGGAATAAAATAAAATAAAATAAAATTGACCACTTGAAGAGATAAAACATATATGTTCAAAAGCACAACGTCAAAAACAAATTCATGAAGTTAAGAGCCTTGAGAAATTAACTCGCCTCCTCACAAATGAATAAGTTAATAAAGTAAATGAAGTAACCTCTTACCATACAATAATTGGTTCACACTGTATCTTAACATTAACAAGGTAGGAGAAAACTCTTCAAAGGAGACATGAACTTGATTATCCTATCATGATTTCTCCGGGAAAAGTAAAGAATGTAAAAGCACTTACAACTAAAACATGATTCTAAAGAAACCTTTGTGAGAAAACCTTGTTGTAAAATTGCATACTTTAGATGTACCATTGTGTCCTAAGTGTGTTCCTCATGTTAGTTGTAACCAGTGTGAGTCCGTGTTGTGGAAAGCATGTCTTTAGTTGATTGTATTCCCTAGAGAACTTGTGTAGTGTCGTATTATCTTCAAGCAAGTCAAATATATATATATATATATATATATATATCCTGACTTTTACTATGTGGTTTGTTTGTGAATTTGTGGGTTGTTACACTTTGGTATCAGAGCATAGGTTCATGCTCTTGAACCTATGTTCCGGATTGGTGTTATATGATGATGTTACATGGTGGTGGTGGTGTTACATGATGATACTGCATGATGATGATGATGTTGCATGATGGTGGTAGATATTGGAAGAGTAATGTGCTTTAAACGTGATGTGATTATTGTCGTAATTGTGATATTGTGAACGCACGTGATGTGTATGTCACCTTGTGCGTGTTTGTGATCATGTTGATATGTTGGGGATGGGAGCATTCTCTCTCCTTCTTGTGGATTCTATGAAGAGTTCACGTGTGAATTACTGTTTGTGGCGTGTGAAAAGAATTATATAGTGGATGACATAGTGTTAGAGCATTGTGGCATATTGTGATATATGGGTGTATCAATGTGTTGTATGACTAGATTGATGTTAAAAGAAATGAGTTGTATCATGATGTTTTTTTACCATGTTCAAGAAATGTGTGTACCACCTTGTTATACAAAGCCAAGTAGATGTTATGTTGAGATGTACCTGTGTTCATCGTATGTATGACTGTGCAAATATGTAATGCTTCATGTTGTGATTTTGGGTCATACGGTGAGTGTATGAACCCTATCGTATGGTGCTTGCACTTTGGGTGCAGAATGTGGTAAAGTGATGTGTTACACTCAGTGAATGTATGATCGTGATCTACCCTGTATATGTACCATATGTAGGACGTTATGGTAGCTATGTGTGTACCACCATTATGTTAGTGATGTTGTTGTATGTTATGTTGTGAACCTTACGCTAACCGACCCTAAAGGGAATCGGTGAAGTGTATGTTGAGAGTGAGGAATGGTGTACCATGGGTCAATAACTCGAGCCAAAACTCGATTTAGTAGATTACATGTGATTCTTTCCTCTCTCCCTATGTGGTTGTATGTATGCAACCTTAGTGTATCTATGACTATGTTTAGCCTTGTCGAAGTGGTGGCGGGATGATTCAGATGGAGGTGATGACAGTTGTATTATTGATATGTATTTACGAGCCGAGGCTCGATGTTCCGAAGTGCAAGCAACTCTTTGAGTACCCTTTTTGGTGGCTAGATAAGGCCACACAGTTATCGTAATGTGACATTATTATAAGTTGGTTTTATTCGTAAATTGAGCTTTTACTTTATTTTGTAAGGACCAGCAGCTTTTCTTGATTGCCATGCTTTACAATTTTGGGCATTTCCTTGGTTTGTGGCACTAACATGGGGATTTTGATACTAACTATGGCTATTTGGCCATTTATTTTGCTTGAATTTGGGTTTTCTTTTAAATTTGGAATTTTTACCGCCTTGCCCAAGGCTTGTACTTTGCCACTTGGCACTTTGATTGGATTGTTATGCTGGTTCTATTGTCGTGATGTGTGGAATAGGGTCATGGGATGCACCATGGAATGGTTGGACCTATGGACCCGCTTTGTTGTATAGGGGTACACCCCAAGGAGTACAGATAACTAGCGGGTTGTTGAACCACGCGTTATTATGTCACTTGGGTTAGGAGTGTTCGAACTCTATGTGTCTTGGACCATAGGGTCAACCGGCCTCCTTGAGGGAGGCATAAGCGTTTGAGGGAGGCATAAGAGCTTGAGGGAGGCATAAGAGTTTGAGGGGGGCATAAGAGACTTGAGGGAGCCATAAGAGTTTGAGGGAGGCATAAGAGACTTGAGGGAGGCATAAGAGTTTGAGGGAGGCATAAGAAACTTGAGGGAGACATAAGAGTTTGAGGGAGGCATAAGAGACTTGAGGGAGACATAAGAGTTTGAGGGAGGCATAAGAGACTTGAGGGAGGCATAAGAGTTTGAGGGAGGCATAAGAGACTTGAGGGAGGCTTATGATATTTGTCTGTATGGTTGATGTTTCAGGATATATGTTGAGTTATTGTGATGTTTGGTAGTGGTCTTTTGATGTATGTGTTACTCATGTCAGATGGATATGTGTTGTGATGTTGTAGATATGTCATTGATTCCCTTGTGGACACTATGTACCTGTAGCATGGTTTGGTGTTATGTGAGTTTTCATTGATGCAAATTGAGGAAATGTCTGGTGGATTGTAGTACTCTTTTGTTTGAGTATTTTATATGTCAGTCATAGATGTGTGACATGTACTATGTTATGTGGACTGTGCCTAATCCATTCCGTATTTGAGTAACCTTTTGTGGTGTAATACAGCCTTGAAGTATATACTTGCATGCTTGTGAGTCTGTAGTGTCTTGTGAACCGATAGGGTGTTGTGTTAACAGTTCATGTTGGGCACCCACAATAAAGAATGAACCAAAACTCTGCAATGATGAAATTTTAAAAGAAATTAAACTAAGAATAGTGCTAATGGAAAGAGACAAATGAAATAATGAACAAGAAAGAACTGCCAATCTTCACAGAACATTGAAAGTTAAAATTTCTACCAAATGTTCCTAAGGCTACCCTGTGGCCATGCTTTAATCAACTAAAATTTTAAACCATAAAGTGTACTTTCTCCTGTACCTGTTCTTGGTTGCGAACCATTTCTTTTCCGTTGTGTTATGTCGCATCGAGGACGATGCTTTCTTAAGGGGAGGAGAATGTAATGCCCCGCTGGGCATGGGCTTCCTTTTCTGCGACCTGCCTGGCGTGAGGGAGAAGCTGTTCCGTGGGATGTTGTTGTTCTGTCCTTTTGGCAAGTGGTGTGTGGTTGGGTGCCTCCACCAACTATCTTCATTGTTCAACATACCAACTATCACCAACCTACCATAATTTATAACCCTGTCACCTCATTTTGACCTGCTCCTTCTTGGCGTGTTCTAATGCTGCAACAGATGAATTGCATTGGCGCGTTCTGGATAGTGGATTCATTGATGGTGAAATGAAGGTCTACCACCCTGATGTTGCGTGGGTGGGTGTGGGTCTCAAAAATCATGTTGTACAGGCAGTTTCAGTGGAGCGTAGAACCGAAATTCTCCTAGGAAAGTGCCGTGAGGAAGTGCTTGGCTTTATGCAGCAGCTACAGGGTAGAGAAGTAAACTTATCCCAGAAAATCAGTGGCCCCAGAGAGAGCTAAGTGCGACAGCTGCTGCAGGGTGATCCCAAGGAACCATTGGTGCTGAACCTGATGTTCTGGTTGCACGGGACACACGGTCATGAGTGGTTGTAAAACCTTGCAGCTATAGTAGAAGGATGAGATAAAGTTTTAGTTGAGCTGTCTTGCCTTTTCATTTTAGAAAGTCGCTTCTATCCGGTGGTGAATTTAACAAGGAAGAAGCTCGATCAAATCCGAGGCATTTGGGTAATGCTTCTGCGCCTCTTCTCAATTCACCCATTTTCTACTGATTGGGTTTCTTGTTTGCTTTGGGTATCCTTTGATTCAAGATTGGGGATCCACAAAGAACTACATGAAACATTAAATAAGCAAGGCAACAGCATGCTACGGTTTGGTAGAAGCCTTCGTGAGCACCTCCAACAAGGGTCTGTCCAACTAGGTCGTTTTGCATTCGCATCAACGCATCCTCAAATTCGGGATTCTCCCGCTTACTGATTGGAGGAGCCTTTCTCCTCGGAAGCTTTGTCATCTGTTTTGTATCTGGCCATTACCAGTCATTATTAGCTCGTTTTACTTCCACACAGACACAATGGACGGTTTTACAGAGAGTGGTTGTTCTGTATCTTCCATGGGAGTGAGTGGAATCATTAGGATTTCTAAAGGGTGCGAGGGCACGTCAGTGGTTCTCTCGCCAGTTCATGCTGCCAGAGTGGATGGTGGATATTCCTCCCCGCCTCAAGCATGAATGGTATGTGTTGCCAAGACCTGCAGGCAAACGATGCCTTGTGGTTTCTTCTCATGGTACAACAATAAGCAGGCTTCACAATGGACGGGTTTTACATTGCTTCCCATCAGCTTTGCCAAATGGTGCAAGAACAAAAAAATGTTTCTTTTTCCCACCACATGTTTTGTATTCTTGATTGTATTTTTCATGAGTCAGATCAAATTTACTACATAATTGACATTATTTGTTGGCGGGGATACTCATTATATGACTGTAGTGCTGAGTTCAGATTCTTCTGGCTGAACTCAAAACTTGCAGAAACAGGGGCTTGCCATGCTCCTTCTACATACCATCGGTATCAGTTCCATGTCGTTCCTATCTATGATTGTGATCGGGCAGGGTTGCAGGCTGCTTACAGTGGTCCATTGCCTTATGTCAGAGACGGGCTTTTATTTAATAATAGACTAGGGCTGCTCCTATTATGAGAGCACCAAGGTTAGGAGGTCCAAATCATAAACAATCAGATGCATATGGGAGATCTTGGTGGTGGTGCTGTTTCAGTCAAAGCTGAGATATATGAAGACCATGGCCAAGAGGAATATGTGACCCGACCGAACTATGGGCAGAGATGCACATTGCGGACTATACAATTGATTTTATGAAGACAAGAGCATGGCCGTTAACAGAGTTTGGACCTTCAAAGCAGGCTGAGGAAGAGAAGTTGCGCTGGTTGGGTTCTATGTTGCAGCCCGCCCATCTTGTTATCGATCGGGAGCTTAATCAGGCACGATATTCTCTATACCATTGATTCTTATGCTGTTATTTAACTGAATCATTAAATAACTCTACTCTTCATATAAATGTCTCGTGTGATGGTATGCTGTTTGGTTTCCACTTCCCTTGCTCGTTTGTATTCTTTTTTTTTGGCGTTAGAAATGATTGCGTTGGTTGAAGCCTTTATATTGTGTTCTGGGTTTTAATAAATATTAGTTGGGTGAACTTTGTTCTTAAGACTAATAAAACAAAAGAGGTGGGGTTCCTGTAATGGAAATTCCCGAGTTCTTTGTGTTGGTCTCATGATTTGAATGTTTTATCAAACATTGTCGTTGGACTCAACTTTAGAGTTCCTGTTTTGTTCTTATTCTTGTTTGGGTTCGAGATCTGTAGTTCTAGTTTATGTAGGGTATTTGTGAATTGGTGATTGAGTACTGCGAGTGCATTTTGTATAGGTGAATGATGCTATTCCTATCTCTATCCTTTTCTTTCAGTTGTTTTAGGTTCTAGTAACCCTTCCCGGTTGGCTTGGTATGTGCTTAGCTTGACTGATTTTTTTAAATTGAGCCAAGTTGATATTACTTTAAACTAGGTTAGTTGCTTTTGTTATTTGTTTTGAATCGCTTGAAGAAATACTTTTATTCTTCGAGTGTCATGGTTGATCGTCATAATTTGATATCAATTCATGTTCACCATTTGGAGATTGTTGTCTTTGGAATCACCTTCTCTCCCTTCGTAATCTTTGTATGTTTTGAGGAATGTAGCTGATCCTATGGAGGTCAACTTGTTATCCACCTATGTCTTTGGAATCACCTTCTCTCCCTTGGTAACCGCTTTGTATGTTTTGAGGAATGTAGCTGATCCTATGAAAAATAATCATTGACTTAGAAGGTTTAAGTCAACTTGTTGTTGACAATGCATCCTTTAGAAGCTATGTATCCTGTGTTGTGTTCTTGTGAATGATTGAGTAACCCTCCTGTAAGATTTATAATGGTTATGTTTGGTCTTGCCAAGTTTGTCCTTTTTCTTAAGACACTCTCTTGATTAGAAGAAATTTTAATATAAGGATTGTTAGGATAGGATGTGACCCATACGGGGTCATTTTTGCGTTTCATCCCTTTTCTTTCGAATTTATTTATTCGGTACTGACATAAAATTAACTGTTATAGGCACATCATCTTAATATTAATAAGTCATGTTGGTTTAGATATTCTCATGTCGATTGATTGTTTGGGATCTTCCAGTGGCATAGTGGATCCTTGGCTTGGTGAACTAACTTAAACAAATAGGGACAGATCACGTTTGAAATTAATTCTCTTCTTGTAATTGTTTTCGTTTCGAAATGTTATCTTGTTAAAATGACGATCATTATTGTGATATGGGTGAAATTCACTATGATGTTTATTAACTGCTCCTATGAGAAAATGATAATTAAATAGAGTTAGTGCCGTCCCTTTTATTTAGACATTTTATGCTTTTGGACAACTCTTTAATTGCTCTTGTTTAGACTCTTAGATTATTTTTCATAATCAACGGTGTCTTTTTCTTCCTTGAAACAGTTAGATAACAACATATTGTCTTAATGTTATAGCTTTTATCGTGCTCAGTTCTTGTGAACTGACATGTGCTAACAAATGTGCAGGAGGATTTCCTGAGTAGAAAAGAAAAAAAAAAAGAGAGAAAAAGAAACACGTGTAGAAAGTGGATTCCAGCCTTCTTAGGAACTGTTGTTGTACGAATGTTTTTCTTTTGCTTTACAGCATTGGTATGGAAATTGTGGAGACTATCTAGAAGGCATTGCGTTATAATTTTGTATTGTTCTCATGTAGGTTGTTGTTATCGTTTGAAAGTCAATTTGAGAAATACTATTGTCAATAAGATTAAATGAACTTGTTTTGACATGCGTATCCTTTGTTGAATTTTCACTTTTCAGAATATGATTTATCCTTGAATTGTCAAACCTAATTATAATTATCTAAACTTGAATCAACTTACATCACTTTGGTTACCTTTGGTCATGTGTCGTTTGGTAGAGGACTATGTTTTGAACCTAGCAAAAAGAAAACAAGAGAAACAAATATACCTTGTGATCCCACGTAAACTAATCAACAATCTCTTATTGTGGTGAATCCTTAGAACGGTCTTAAGGTGAAATCAATGATTGAATTCTAGGAAGATAATAAAATTATAATAAATAGAAGGAACTTGATTAAGAAACTCCTCGATCTATCTTACCCGTTGATAATGTAAATAGTATACTTATGTCTATCTCTTCAAGTGAAACCCAAGTGAAACCTTTAATATTTCCGATTAGACTCTTGACCCCAGTGAAACCTTATTAACAACTAATAAAATCTTAATGATGAATCCAAGATTTAGGCAGTCATGTACTGGAATAAAATAAAATAAAATAAAATTGACCGCTTGAAAAGATAAAACATATATGTTCAAAAGCACAACGTCGAAAACAAATTGATGAAGTTAAGAGCCTTGAGAAATTAACTGCCTCCTCACAAATGAATAAGTTAATCAAGTAAATGAAGTAACCTCTTACCATACAATAATTGGTTCACACTGTATATTAACATTAACAAGGTAGGAGAAAACTCTTCAAAGGAGACATGAACTTCAGATTCTCCTATCATGATTTCTCTGGGAAAAGTAAAGAATGTAAAAGCACTTACAGCTAAAACATGATTCTAAAGAAACCTTCTGTGGGAAAACCTTGTCGTAAAATTGCATACTTTAGATGTACCATTGTGTCCTAAGTGTGTGCCTCGTGTTAGTTGTAACCAGTGTGAGTCCGTGTTGTGGAAAGCATGTCTTTAGTTGATTGTATTCCCTAGAGAACTTGTGTAGTGTCGTATTATCTTCAAGCAAGTCAAAAAAAAAAAAAAAAAAATTATCCCGACTTTTACTTGTGTTGTTTGTGTTCAATTTGTGGGTCGTTACATCTTCCAACTTAAACTATTTTATAAGTTCCTTACTTCCTAGTTGGTGCTCACACTTCCTAATCCCTATTCTTCCTCTTTTAAATCTTAACTTATAGAAATGAAAGTATTTTAATGGAATCTATTTTATGTTTTATTATCTTATTTTTACATCCAAATTTCCCTTACCATTTCTTATTCTTACTGTTACTAATCGAATATTTTATTCAACAATACCTCATTTTTGAGCCAAGGATTTCCCAAGTATCCCTCTGCATTGCTTGGAGAGGAGATCTAATTCTCACCTTCTTCTCCAGCTTGACTTCTTCGCAAGTCTCAGGATTAACAACTATCATCTCAATACCGGCCCGTGAGAAAATTCAAGTGCGAGATGAAAAAAGGCTTCTATAAGTAGGAAGAACTTGGCTTACATCGGGACTCCATGCAATGGACATAAAGGTACAGTTCTCTGCTAGTCCGTAGGATGGAGCCATTGCAGAAGAACTCAAACCAATTTTTGAAAATTTCTCCACAAAGTTGCTTCCACCCATGTAGTAGATGGGAATTTTTGAATATGAAGATGAAAACATAATTTCGATTAAGATTGCGATGTTCCATTTTCAACAATGGAAGTGATGGTCATGATGAGTCTCATAATCAACATTCTCACGAGAACTGATTTGAGAAAAAGCAAGAGAATTTGACAATGAGTAGAATATTGTATCCAATGATTGAATATTGGCATATGGTCCAGATTAAAGATGGTCTGCATGTTTTTAAAGAATTATACACATAATTGGATAATTTTTATCTACTTTTGTTTCCTTTTATATCGGTGTCTCTTAATTAAATTTGTTTAGTTCCCAACTTGGAATTTCTATATGTTATAGAACCTCTTAGTGCAACCGCAATTACATCATGATTCTATTCGATCGTAACATAATTGACATAAAGTCCTTTATTGCAAAATGATTTTATTCCTTTCACGAGGTTATGTGATAGTTGATTGTTAATGGAAGATGTTGCGCAAAGTGTTACTCCATAACAACAAGATTCATCTTAAACTACTCAAAGGCCCCGTTCTTTTAGTATTTGCTCATTTTCTATTCTATTGGAATCTTACTCTTTTACTCTTTTACTCATTTTAATCTTATTTCTCATAATTTATTAGATGTACTGCGTTACACTTGAGCCATGTTTTTTACCATTAGCCAATATTAACCATTTCTTACTTTTATTATTAGTTCTATAATAATATAATTATCCCGATGAAGTATGTTCCTTGTAATGCCCAGTACCGGGCATCGTATTTTTTTTTTGTTCTACCCGCCCCTCCCAACCACGACCTACGGGTTGATTTGACCACCACGTTTTCCTTGTTGTCCTTGCGTGAGGGAGACAGGAGTGGGTGGAGCTCATTTTTTTTCTTCGCCAAGATCTCGTGCTGATCCTTCTTCAATGCATGCAGGTGGGTGCGGGTCTCCAAAATCACGTCTTGTACAGAAGAATCCGGGGCGCAGAACTAAACTCCTCCCGGGAGTGCCGTGAGGAGGCATTTGGCGTTTTCAAAGCATTCTACAAGGTAGAGAAATAAGCTTATCTCAAAAAATCCGTGGCCCGAGAGAGTGGGTGTGGACAATTTGCTACAGGTGAGCGAGTCCAAGGAGCCGTGGGTGTTGATGCTGATGTTCTGGTTACACGCGACCACACAGTCGTGATCAGTTGTAGCAAAATCTTGCAGCTGTAGTAGAAGAACGAGATAAAGTTTTTGTTGAGCTGTCTTGCCTTTTCATTTTGGAAAGTCGCTTCTGTCCAGGTGGTGAATTTAACATGGAAGGAGCTCGATCAAATCTTGCAGCTGTAGCAGAAGCCATTTTGAGCGCTTCCAATGAGCAGGTTGTCCACTATGTTGTTATCTGTTCAGTTCGACTGCATCTTCAAGTTCGGGACTCTCCTTCAAGATTTTTTTTTATCAAATCGACTATGTGACAGTAAGAGTGTTACCAGGAGACCTGACGAAACTCCCTTGCAAGTTCCTCTTTTGAGATCTCACTGTTTTACGATGTAGCTCATGGGAGAGGGTCTCTTGGAGGCGGCATCATATCATGAGGGCAAACAGAGAAACAGAGGCCAAGGAGGGTGACTTTGGAATCGAATACCACTTGCTGTTTTTCAGTATTTCAAATCCATACTGGCTTCATGTCTGCTATTTTGTTGGGATTTCTATAGTGGGCATGCTTGCTCTTTTGTTTTCTCCAAGCAAAAAATATATATATATGGATCTGCTGAACGCCTTTTACTCATCTGTATCGGTTACGACAGTGAGCAGCTTGGGTGTTGTCCCAATGCAAGATTTATCTGAGTTGCAGCTCGTTGTGCTTGTAATTCTGATGTTTCTTGGTGGAGAAGTTTTCACATCCATGTTGTGTCTTCACCTTACCAGGCTCGGCCTTTGGCTAAGGCTCCATGACTCCAACAAATTTCTCCAGGAAAGAAATACGGATGGCATAGAAATGGCAGACCCTGATATTACAAGAAACAATAGAAGCCATGATATCTCTGTACCGGAGCCTGGCGATAATTTGAGAATGGAGTTTGATATGATTGTGAAGAATAATGAAATAGAAGTGTACCCAAACAAGGATAACTCCGAGGGTGAATATGGTATAGAATATGAAGCTCTGAGGCGCCTTGGCTACATTTCTCTGCTATATCTGGGGCTGGTGCAGATAGCTGGAATCACAGCAGTGGCCATCTATTTCTATTTTTCTTCGAGTGGAAAACACATCCTCGGCAGCAGAGGCATAAGAATTTCTATGTTTGCAGTGTTTACAGTGGTATCATCATTTGCCAACTGTGGATTCACTCCACTGAATGAAAATATGTATCCCTGAAAAAAAAATCATGGGCTCCTGTTAATGATAGTGGCATTTCAGATTTTGGTGGGAAACACAATGTTTGCACCCTGCTTTAGAGCTCTGGTGTGCAGTATCAGCCGCTTTACCAAACACAGGAGGGTTTATGATTATATACTGATGGTCAAAATGGCGGCAGGCTGTATCCTCATCTGTTTTCAAGCAGGAAGTGTGTGTGGCTGACATTCACAGTGGTGGGATTTGTTGCAGTTGAGATGCTTCTGCTGCTGGCGTTGCACTGGAACTCGGAAGCCCTGGAAGGGCTGTCCACATGGGAGAAGCTGATTGGTGGAGTGTTCCAGTCGGTGGCCATTAGACATGCTGGAGGATAAAATGAAGGGCGTGTGGCTATAGCAGTCCTTGCTGGAGGTACACGACTGGTGGATGCGTTAAAATAGGCAAGATAGACTAACCATATACATAATATGCTAGTATCTAATAAACCTCTTGAAATGAAACTTTTTCTTTCTAGAAATTGGTTTAAATTACGTGATTTTGTGGATTTGCATTCAGTATATGGTTAATAGTTTGTTACTTCTGGATTTGCCTCTGTTGGTTGTTCTTGTTGACGTGATCAAACCCTTATATATATAAAACAAACAAAGGTTCTCAGTGTATGCTTTGATTGATCATATGAAATATATATTATATATATGTATATAATCTTAAAGTTACTTCCTTCTGCAAAAATGTCGTTGTTTCTTTTGTGAGCCTGGGTATGTAATCGCCCCTAGAACGTTGTAGCGTTGACTAGTATTGGTTTCCTGTTATGTTGTTGCCCTAGAGGAAAACATACAGTTAAATTATTATTATTATTTTTATGATAAGCGTGATTATGCACTTCGTGTATTGTGCAAATTATTAGGGCTTTTGGAAATTAGAAGTTCAATATTTATATGCTTGTTAAGAAGGAAGTTTTGGGCCGAAAATATGTCCTGGGTTGATAGAAGGGCATAAATTATTGATAGAACCCCATTTCGATTCTACTCTTTCGATGAGTAAAATTTGATAAAATTAATGACCTTTATGGTGTTAAGATATGGTATGTTGATGATTCCTTGTGTGATCGATTTAATCATGTATCGACATAATGCCTTGATGGAGTAAGGTAATATCTTTCATGGTTCGTGAAAGTTAAGTTTTTCATCAATTCGCTTAAGGTAACATGAAGTTCCTTAATTTAGTAAAACTTGTTTGTACTTCCTTCTTGATGAGTGGCCTTTCATTACAAATTTAGAATGATTGTGATGGAAGGTCGTGAATATATTTTGTTGTCAAAAAGGAAAAGAAGTTATGGAATAGTTTGTTTATGTGTCGAACATAATAATTGTGATTACATCATTATAGAGTTCGTTATTGGAGGATATCTATCTTCAATGGTATGTTATGTGTTTAATCTCTGCATAGGTTATCATAAACTTAGTGATGAGATGTAAATTAAGGAGAGTTGAGAGACCTTTTCCTTGTATACATCGTTTATGATATTAGGAAGTGAGTTGTTGTCGGAAAATTTCAACCAAGTCTATATTCATGGCTATGTTCCTCTAAAGCGGGAGGATTATAAATCTAAATTATTATGAAAATTGAAAGGATGTGTTTAGAATGCTAGATTGCCTATTCAACTTGAGTATTAATGAGGCTTGTCGCTATTCCGACTCTGGTTATGTTCGGTGAGGTAGGTCATTAGGCAATTCCTATTCTAGGACATTCTTACCTTGTCCTTTCCACTTATCCTTATTAGCTATGAAGTCACTTATTACCTAGGATATAATGGTTGTGGGTTTGAATATAAGATTTTCATCCTTTAAACCTTTTTGATTACATGATGGAACTTTTTGTTTACCCTCGTTGTTCGTTTATAGCCTATTAGGCCTATGGCCCTACGGAACGATTCCAAAACTATATTCTTTTGGCAACTAAGATCGAGTCTGGTTTTTATCTTTTGACTTCACCTTGAGAATGTGGATTGAATGGTTACACTTTAGATTTCAATCACGTAATCTACGGGATTACATGATTGAAATCCTAATACTCTCAACTCTTGTGTCTAATCATTTAAATTTCATAGTCTTGCGTATTTGGTTGTCAAACTTTTGTAGTTTTAGAGGTATTTTCATAACTAAAACTTATGGTTTTCTTCTTAGTTGATATGTTGAAAATTACATCTTGCTTCAAAAGGTTGTTAGAGGTTAGAACTTTGATCCATTTCCTGAAATAGAATGTTTCCTTTCATGGTATGCTTTTTATTAGCTAGTAGCTTATTGTTGCTATGTATAGTCTTATCTTGCTCGTTCTCATGAACCGACTCAGGTTATTAATTGTTGCAGATGGCTTACGTGGTTAGATGATGGAAAGACTTGTAGATTATTGCATCAATCTTGGTTATATTGTTCCTTTGTACGAATGTGTATTATGTTATAAAATTTGGAAAGGGCCTTTGGACATTTTAGAAGAAGGGTCAGTGCCTGGTAAATGTATTGTAAAGTATTGTTGTTGTAACTGTTGAAACTTTGGCTTGTTTGGTTATCATGTGAAAGATGAAATTTTGATTACCGCTTGGTTATGTGATACTCTAGTGAATTTTAATCCTTAGAATAGTAGCGGGGCATGTCCCATGTTATTACTCTCTTGCTCCCTAGTCTTTATTCGATAGAGATGGTATGTCCCTTTGATTTGTGCACCGTGTTGGAATGAATTGATATAACCTTGTTTTGTTTCCGCAAACGAGTACTGTTAAACCTTGCTCTTGAGTTAAAACGTTGAGTTGTAAACCCTCCTAAGGCATAGTAGCAATGAGTTTGTAAGCACTATAAAGTAAGCTGGATAGTCCTTATAAAAGTAAAACTAAAATTTATATAGATGAATATATTAATGTAGATGTGATCTACTCGATAGCATTGAGACCTGGAACAATCAAGAGGAAACTATCCTTGTAACGAAATATGATTACTTATTTCTTTCCCGAGCCAAACCAATAAACACTATCCTTTTTCAGTGAAACCTTAAATGATCTCATGGTGAAATCAATGGTTAGATTTTAGAAAATGATAGGATTTAATAAGTAGGAGTGAAAGTGATTAATAAAACCTTAAATATCTCTTTATCGTTTGAAATGTTCCCCTTTTCAAACTTAATTAAGTAAAGTCTAGATGGAACACTTAACCAATCTCGATAAACTCTTAACTTCAATGAAAGTTTGATAGTAAACAATGTGACCCTGAAGCTAAATTCTGTTGTCCTGTTCTGTTAATCCTTGCCTTGATTCATGGTGATATTTCTTAAGCAAGGTCAAAGTTTGATCCTTAAACAAGAAAGTTATTGTTAGGAAACCCTAAGCGGTACTTTCCCTCAATCGGAACTTATGCTTTCACCTGTGCAATAGAGGTATGAAACAGGAGTTAGTGGCTTGAGTAAGATTAATTAACCTTGTAAGAAATGGAAAATGTTCTAAAATCAAATGAATAAAAAGTTTTGGACATCAAATTGATGATCCCAGTTTAGAAAGCTTGGCCTTAAGCTATTTAGCCAACCGTTGAAAAGAAAGAAGTTCTCCCTTGTGAAAAGAATTGTGTGAATCGTTACATGAAATTGTATAAGAACGTAAGTTAAGAATTAAGAGACACTTTAGCAAACAAGAAAATTTAACAAGAAATTCCTCATGGGATGCCCTAACTGTAAGTGTGTTTTGTGGTTGGACTCCAATGTTGTTCTGTCAAGAAGAGAAAAGTACATTGTCCTTGATAGGTGTGAACGTTCTCGTGCTGACCTTGTGGTCTCCCCCGTAACAAGTGGTTCCTGGTGTTGGTTGTAACCTTGTGACGACATGTTGTGTCGTGTTGTGTCAAAGCAAGTCAAAAAAAAATATCCTGTATTTCACTGTGTTGTCCTTGTGTTGGTATTTTTGGTGCGTTACATTCCTTCTACAAAGTTAGCATCATTTCAAATAAATAGCTTTACATATATGCATGTGAAAATTAATTTATCCTCCCATATTTTTTCTCGCAAGAAATCAAGAGATGTTGAGAATTCATAGAGCCATCACTACCCAATAAACAACACCAAGGTGTATAGTTTCAAATCACTTATTCCAAATAGACGTGACATCAGTGCAAACACACCAAAAAAAGGTGAGGGAGAGTAGATAGGAAGTTCGACGTAAAGCACTTGATGCAAAGCCACAATACAATTTTTGAGTAAATATAACTACATTAAATTTGTTTAGTTCCCAACTTGGAATTTCGTATGTTATAGAACCTCTTAGTGCAACTCGCAATTACATCACGATTCTATTCAGATCGTAACATAAGCGACATATAAAGTCCTTTATTGCAAAATGATTTTATTCCTTTCACAAAGTTATGTGATAGTTGATTGTTAATGGAAGATGTTGTGCAAAGTGTTACTCCATAACAACAAGATTCATCTTAAACTACTCAAAGGCCCCTTCTTTTAGTATTTGCTCATTTTTCTATTCTAGTGGAATCTTACTCTTTTACTCTTTTACTCATTTTAATCTTATTTCTCATAATTTTTAGATGTCTTGTTACACTTCGAGCCATTTTTTTACCATTAGCCAATCTTAACCATTTCTTACTTTTATTATTATTTCTATAATAATATAATTATCCCGATGAAGTATGTTCCTTCTACAGAGTTAGCATCATTTCGAATAAATAGCTTTACATATATGCATGTGAAAATTAATTTATCCTCCCATATTTTTTCTCGCAAGAAATCAAGAGATGTTGAGAATTCATAGAGCCATCACTACCCAATAAACAACACCAAGGTGTATAGTTTCAAATCACTTATTCCAAATAGACGTGACATCAGTGCAAACACACACCGAAAAAAAGGTGAGGGAGAGTAGATAGGAAGTTCGACGTAAAGCACTTGATGCAAAGCACAATACAATTTTTGAGTAAATATAACTACATTATAACAACATATCAATAGAAAGAATGATATTTTTGCAACACAAGCCAATTATTTGTTCCAACCCTAAAATGCAGGATTAATAATTGAAAGATATTTAACAGATTTATGTTGTTCTTTGTATTCCAATCAAATTGCCTTTATTAATACCAATGAGTAACTAGTGTAGCATTGATCATATCTTTATTTACACATCTAGTATTGTGAATGTTGGGAAAAAGCGTGAATAATGTTATTGATTTTTGGCCTTACAAGACATTTTATATAGTTCCTTAGTGCTTTCTAGTTGAAAATATTTATTTCTTTAATAGTTGGTGGTTTTACTTGTAATGACACTTTATTACTCATTTTTTTGTTAGGTATAAGAAAGGGATGCTGATACAAAGATGTACAATGTAACATAGGTGGTAAGCACGGTTTCCCACTCTCTCCTATATTTTTATACTCTACATTGAGATTCTAGAGGAAATAATTTTAAATACAATAGCTGCAATAGATGGATACTTAAAATTTTGAATCTTTATTTGCAATTCTATTTTTGTAAGTGTCATTATTTTGATGTCTCACTTTCTTAGAGGTCACAAGAAACAATTTGATACTCATTAACTTCAAGTTAAAATTTATGCAAGAAAAAGTTTCTTACTTTTAGAGGTGAGAAGGTTGAGGAATATTTTATTAAATATGTTATTTGGTGTCCCTCATCTCACCACCTGTTTTATTTTGATTCCAAGGATAAAAGTTTTAGTGAACAAGGGATTTGCAAATCTCACCACCCTTGGAAAACGTTGTTTTTGCTCTCTATTATTAAGACTTTTGAGCATAGATCCATTTGTTTCATTTAATGGGCATGCCAACCATCTTGTATTACGATGAGGTCCGGGGGACCATATCTTCATGTTGAGGAAAACAAAAATTAGAAAGAGTGATTTTCATATTGTTATCAAAACATTCTCATGTCAAGACTAGTGACCAATACCTCATGCCATCATCCTTATATAATTTGGTACAACCATTCTCAATATCTCAAAGATTATTCTTTTGATGGCAATGAATCATATTATTAGACATTATCTCTTAAAGAGGTCCCCTTGAATATCCACATGTTACTTTTGAATATCCACATGCTACTTTCAGACTTATGGAGAAAGAAAATAATAGAATTGATTCATATTGCTATGCAAAATCCTATTTGTTTCTTCTTATCATTGATCTTAATATTCAGATAACACCCTACATTTCTTCCTAGTGAATGCACCTCATTCACTTGATCTCTCTAAGAGAGAAAAGAAAATAAAAATTGTAATGATTTATAGATCCTACCTCAACTCCACATGGACTAAATCCTAAAGAGTCACTCACCTAAAACTTAAAAACTACTTAGGATTATATCTTTACTTTAGATATGGTTTCACCCAACCCATTAGGGTACATAAGACTATAGTTACCTTGCAGATTTAGAATAGCCCTTTCTGAACTTCGATTTTTCTGCCATCATCTCTATTTTACACATGCCTTCCTTGTCCGCCAGAGACCCGTATGTTTTCAAAAGACATTTGTAGAGATAAACATTGGAGTGGGATGATGAAATATAAATAAAGTATTTGGATTGATAATAATTTTTGCCTACTGCTGGATTTCTGATACCTAAAATAATAACTTTGATATTACAGCTCCAGGTTAGCTTAGGCAGACAAATTTGGAATCACACTAATACCGATATATCCAGTAAATCTGCAGCTCATATTTCTGGTGCATGAAAACTTGAAAGAAATTACTGAGCGTCTAAGGAGCCCAAGCACGTAGCAGAGAGGACGGATTCGCAGAGAGAATACAAAGCGAATAGCATATCAGGTCTTTCAAACCCGATTTTCCTATAAGAATAATTAGGTGATCAACGACCAGGGAATACTGGAAACTTTCCCTGGAAATACTATTCCAAATGATTTGAAAAGATTATCTACGAACTTTTTGACAAAATGTTCAAATACCGTTGTTAAACAGATTGTCTGCAAACTATGTGACATAATATTCTAGCAGTTTCCTATGGAATTCTCTCTAGTAGTTGATCTTTGAATCCTCTCTCGAGAATTGTTACTCCCCACCCCAATGGGAGTATCCACACAACAGCAACCAAACAAATGTGAGGTTCCAGCGCTAAAACAAATAGGGAAAATCTAACCTAAACAGTGAAAATGCAGAACAACAACATCCTTCAGCGAAACAACAATCTACAGGGGTAGTCTCGATTCGGATAGCATGCTACCACTCTCAAA
Source organism: Taxus wallichiana var. yunnanensis (assembly GCA_018340775.1). Lineage (NCBI taxonomy): Eukaryota > Viridiplantae > Streptophyta > Pinopsida > Cupressales > Taxaceae > Taxus > Taxus wallichiana. Next base: position 172,524,417 of record CM031238.1, read on the forward strand.
ATATCCAGTTTTATTAGGTGCATAGGTACACAGTCTTTCCAAATAACTCTCAAGTAGAATCTCAGCTGTGGAATCAGATAATATTTCTCTAAAGACACTACTTAATCAATTCTTCAAGCATTTGTTTCGTGATCTGGGTAGTAATTTGGTTGATCTCTTCAACCATGTGGTCCATACAGGCTCCCTATTTGGCTGATCTTACATTTATACCATTATTGATAGTACCCTATTTCTTAATTTTATGGATGTTCATACCCTGTTCCAAAGCTCCCATTTTGTCACAGCTTGGAAGTATGCTGGAAAATGTAAATTGATAGGCTTGGAGACCTATTTGTTGCATATGGTTAAATAGTGTGATTGCCTTGTCTTCTGTACGCTGTAATAATTATATTCTGCAATAATTGTATTTTATGAGAATCTGTTTCTTTATTCTAGTTTTTCTAGTTTTAAACAGGAAGCGATATGAACATTCCTTTTTGTGTAGAATATCTTTGGATGGTTCAGGTTGGCAGATTCTGAAGTATTGACAGTTTCACTGTAATTATTTCATAAGTAGAGTTGGAATTGCAGGCTAAATTCGACAGAAGTTGATACTGCCATTGTTTGAGCAGTAAATGAACTCGTGTCGCATACAGATTATGGGTATCAAGGTCTTCAAATCCTGGCGCTCTAAGTCTCATTGTTGCCAAATCTTCCGGGGATGTGTAAGCTCATTGTTTATCTCCTTTTTCTTGTCGATATGAGAAGAAAAATGTGAGAATATTGTATGTTTCTGTTTTTCCTGAGAGGAAATGCTTAATTTAAACAAAAACACATGTTATCTCTAAATGCAGGAGGATCCAAAAGCGATGGGACCTAAGGGCTTTAGAATGTGGACAATCCCTTCGCTGGGAATTTTGACATTACTTATGTTGTTCCTCATAAGAATAACCATGAAAAAACAATATCATGATCTCCTTACAGACATGCATCCGCTGGTAGACATTTTCGCTGAAGTTATTCAAGCTCTCTAGATTGTGTAGTTCAATACAGACTTTTCTCATCCTGGCCTACCAAAGGTCATGGTCAAGTTATGCTTGGAGGTGACTATACTCTTTATTATGCGAGCTTGTATCATTGGAATAGCTTCAAGTATAAGTGCAATGTTATTTTGCATTTTCTTTTCAAAGTTACCCATCACATTATGCAAAGGCACAGTAGAGGCATGCCTTGTTATTACAGATGGCCTTTCTTATGAAAGGTTGATGGTTTCTTACTATATGTTGAATTCAACCTCAGTATTTTAATGAGATGTTTGTCGAATTTTCAAGTGAAAGTTGATAAACCCAACAAGTCATTATAATTTTGTTTTGATGTAGACTTCATATGAGTTGCTTGGTGCTATTGATAGTATATCAAAGTTGAGACAATCAAAGTGAAGAGCATGAAATGACAGTTGTCAGCAGAGAGGGAGTTGCTCAAAACAAAAGTTAACAAAAAGAACCTCAAAGTAGCACTAGGAAGCGGGCAGATTGCTTGAAGCTAGTGATAGAGAGGTGGTCATATTGTATGCGAAGGGTTAACGACATTTAGACACCCTTTTTTATTTTATCATTGTATTTAAAGAGTTAACGACATTTAGACACCCTTTTGTATTTTATCTTATTTGATATTACTAAAATGTTTGTGGACCCATTTGTTGGGTACAAGATTCAAATCAAATTGTTTTTAATTTTAAATATTAATTACCAATCCACTTTGACATCATAGAGGATATGTAGTGTCAATTGCACCGTATAATATTTGGTTATTATTTATTCTTGAAATTTAGATTTTTCATTATTTAAATTTGTATCGTCTTTAGAGAGAATAAAAATTGAAATTAGTATTGTCTATAGAGAGACAAAGAATTAGTATTGTGAATTGTCTCTAGGGAGACTAATGATATTGTCTCTAGAGAGACAAAAATAATATAGTTTCTCAAGAGACAAAATATATAGAAATCTATATTGTCTCCGGAGAGACAATAATTAGAGTCAATATTAGAGACACTGTTTTGAGACAATAATGGAAACAATATACAACATTTTTAGTCTTTATTTGAGACAATTTGGTCAAGTCTTGTCTTTATTATTGTCTCAAAACATCCCCTTGTAATAGTGATATACATATACATATGCATATGACGAATTTAATCTCATTTTAAAAACTTTTCCCAAAAATGTCAGCAAATCAAGCCAAAGGTTCCATAGAATTCTTGGCGATCCAAGATTTTTTTCAAATCTCATCGATTATGCAACAATTCATAAAAAAATGTAAGTTGGGATTTAATATTTTTACTATTCGCATGGGAAATATTACTCTTTGTGAAATTTTGGGTGAAACATGAGCATTGACATGGTCATCAAAATAGCCAAATGCATATTCCATAATTCTTACTATTCACCTAATTATGAATAGTCACCGCTAAATTTTTTCCTACTTTTCATACCATGCTTCATATGGAGTCATCATCTTGATGTTCCAATAATCATAGTCATATCGACTAAATTCTAGAATGGGAAAAGGAATAGATTTTTCCATGATTAATTGTTAGAGAGATTTGAAACCAAATACTACAACCCAAACCTTCTTATGATACCAATTGAGGATTCTAAAATAAAAACTACTACAATATTTGTAAATATGAAAATTCAAATAATTTAGTGTAGACACAAAATCATGCACTTTGAGTCAATATTTTTTTGATTGCATATTACTATTTATATGGTTCATAAGTAAGAAAAATACTAATTAACCTATGTCTTTTGCCACCTTTCTTTGCTTTATGCTTCGCTTTCAAGTATTTCACTTGTACTTGCTCAAGATAAAGCTGATTATAAGACCTTTAGTGCTTGACAATGAAGAAAAATAGCAAGTTTTGAAGATGATGAATAAACTGCAGATTTGTGCAAGAAGTTGAATTTTCTGCATTTAATAAAAACTTGTAGCACATATATGGTGTACAATCAAGACAAACAAATTAACTCAAGGACTTGCTACTTTATAGGACATTTTTAGTTCGGATGATCAACTCGAGAAAAGACAAAGGAAAGATCTCAACTCATTTAGATAATTATGAAGAGATCTTAGTTGATGATGAAAAGAAATTGATAATTGGAAATGCATGTTCGTTAGCTGAAAAATAGTCTTTTACCAATTTATGTAAAGAATTCAATGATGTTTTTTCTTGGAAATGCGAAGATTTGAGAGGATTTGATCCCAGGTTTAGCTCAAAGCATACCATAGAATTACAACCAATTTTTAGTCAATGAAGGTAAATTACTTGGGCATATTGTTTCTAGGAAAGGTTTAGTTATTGATCCTTTAATTGAAAAAATTTCACATTATCCTTGCCTCATCATGAGTGTAATGCCCCATTTGGCGTACCCTATTCCTTGTTTCGGTGACTCTGTTGCTAAACATTGAACATTTGCATGAGTGCTCTCTTTATTCGTTAGATGAATTCTTCCTTTCACAGAGAAGGATTAGCATCCTTTGTCTCTGTCTTGCCTCCTCCTTTTTGTTGTCGTTGCCTCAGTTTGTAGACCTCATAGTGTCCTTTATGAATACCTTGTTAAAGGCATATCATGTTCTATTATCCTAGTAGAGGGCTGGAATGACGTTTTGGTGTGTTAGGATGTGTTCGGTTAAAGAGGAATATCCATAATAATAATAATAAGTTTTTTTTCTCTATTGTCGAGCTTGACTTCTGACCGTTACGATTATAATTAATAACTATTTTAAGCTACAAAGTAATAATAATAATAATAATAATAATAATATTACTATTGTTATTATTGTCGATTGGTGATTGTATTTTATTTTCAATTGTTATCAATTTTAAGTATTAATTATTATCGTTAAGTTTTTTTTTACGTTGTCGGTCGCTCCCGTAGACCGAGCCTAGGTTCACGCAATTGAAGAGGATGCCTATTATTGTTGCCTTGGTTAGCCATTCAAATGTGTTGCCTTAAAAACTGCAACCTCTAGTCTTTTTCCCTTGGCTCCATGCAAGCTTAAAATTAATGGAAAATAGTTGCATTCACCTACCTTCATGCCATCCTTTATGGCCATCTATGCGACCTACGGCATGAGGGAGAAGCTGTTGAAGTGGGCTGTTGTTTTTTTTGTCCTTTTGGCAAGTGGTGAGTGGTTGGGCGCTCCACCAACTATCTTCATTGTTCAACATGCCTACTTGTTCACCAAGCTACCTTAATTTATAACCCCGACACCTCATTTTGACTTTCACACAAAGAAAATTTGGTGGCCACGTAGCTTGACTGGATAGTGGATTCATTGATGGTGAAATGAAGGTCTATCACACCGGTGTTGCGTGGGTGAGTGTGGATTCTCAAAATCGTCTTTACAGTGCGGTTTCGGTGGAGTGTAGAACTGAAATTCTCTTAGGAAAGTGCCGTGAGGAAGTGATTGGCTATATGTAGCAGCTACTGGGGTAGAGAAGTAAATTTATTCCAGAAAATCAATGGCCTCCAGAGAGAGTTAAGTGCGGCAACTGCAGGGGTGATCCTAAGGAACCGTTGGTGTTGATCCCGATGTTCAGGTTGACGCGACCAGATCTGTGATCGGTTGTTGCAAAATCTTGCACTGCTGTAGTAGAAGAACGAGATAAAGTTTTAGTTGAGCTGTCTTGCCTTTTCATTTTGGAAAAGTCACTTCCGTCTAGGTGGAGACCGGTTCTTGTGGAGGAGGGCGTGAAACAAGCTAGGGATGTAGTCGTGTTACCTCCACTTTCATTGGGAGCTGTAAGATGTGTTTTGTATGGGATCCACAAAGAACTACCTACAACAAGATAAATAGCCGTGCAATAGGCATGCTACAGTTTGGTAGAAGCCTTCGTGAGTGCCTCCAACAGGGAAGTTGTCAAACTAGGTTGTTTTCTATTTTGTATCTCTGGATCCTCAAATTTGGATTCTCCTTCAAGATATTTTTTCTCAAAATCGACTTTGTGACAGTGAGGGTGTTACCAGCAGACCTGATGAGATTTATTGCAGAGATTCTCTACTGAGACCTTGCTTGTTCTGCGATGTAACTCATGGAAGAGGATCTTATAGGGGTGGATCTGTTTCATATCAGAATATTCATGAAGCACTTTTTGCTTTGCAATGATATGGGCTTCTTCAACGAGTCACTGAGTTGGCAGGCATAAAGGTCTCTGTTGGAATTATCATACCTTACAAGCTACAGCTGTAATGTTTGCACCGAGAGTTTGATGCTGTCCCCAAATCTGATGAAGGAAAAGGTTTATGTATCAATACGGTAGATGCCTTTCAGAGCCAGGAGCGATGTAATCATTATGTCTTGTGTCCGAGCTTCAAACCATGGTTGGTGTTTAGCTTTCTAGCGCAAGTGCTCTCGGACTGAGTGGTAAGCAGTTCGACTCTCACCCCCAAAGCAGCTGCATTGAAGCAATCTAGTGTTTGGAAAGCCACCTATTGCATTCTTCTAGTTGTGCCTTCAAAAAGGGAATCTGGTGTGGTATATTGTAAGAAAAGACCGGTGTAGTAGAGGATAAAGCAGAGGCGTGTGGCTATAGCAGATCCCTACCTTGGATGTACACGACCAGTGGATGCGTTAAAACAGGAAAGATAGACTAACCATATACATAATATGCTAGAAGCTAACAGACCTCTTAAAATGAAACATTTCCTTTCTAGAAATTGGTATAAAATTGTGATTTTGTGGATTTGTGTTCAGTATATGGGTAATAGTTTGTTATTTCTGGATTTGCCTCCATTGGTTGTTCTTGTTGAAGTGATCAAACCCATTTATATATAAAAAAATGTTCTCGGTGTTTATGCTTCGATTAATTATATGGAAATATATATATATATAATGGTACTGTAAGGATAAAAATACCCTGTGCTAGAAATCGAGTCTTCTGGGTACGCTGGTTTTAACAACTTGTCGGCTTATATATATATAATCTTAAGTTACTTCCTTCTACAAAAATGTCATTATTTCTTTTGTGAACTTGGGTATGTAATCGCCCCTGGAACGTTGCAGCTTTGACTAGTATTGGGTTCCTTTTATGTTATTGCCCTAAAGGAAAATATACAGTTAAATTATTATTTTGTTTATGATAAGCGTAATTATGCACTTCGTGTATTGTGCAAATTATTAGGGTATTTGGAAATTAGAAGATCAATATATATGCTTGTTAAGAAGGAAGTTTTGGACTGAAAATATGTCCTGGGTTGATAGAAGGCATATCTTTGATCTTGCTTTAAATATTTTTAAACCTCCTGGGTTGTATGGCTTCATAATTATTGTTTTTGGTAGGCCGACTTTCACTCAGTGAGCCTTAATGTTTTAATCACCCTTAATCGGGTATATGTGTATCATTTCGTTGTCTTGGTGGGCTAAGCTGAGTTGAAGTGCAAGTTTGATTTTGTTACGAGTTTAGAAATTGGCACTTTTGTATAAACCCAAACTGAGAACTTTGGGGTCAATTATATATATATTTTTTGGGTTTAGACCTCTGTGTTTTCGATTATGTTGTTAGGTCCTGAATGGGATGAACGCTTAGATTGTTATTATTGTTTTAAAAGGGCATGATTTTGATAGAATCCCACTTGACCCTAGTCTCCTTAAGAGTAAAATATGATAATATTATGGCCTTATAGTGTTATGAAAATTGAATGGATGTGTTTAGAATTCTAGCTTGCTTAATGGACTTGGTTAGTCATGGGCTTGTCTCTATTCCAGTCTTGGTTATGTCTAGTAGGTAGGCTGCTAGGCAATACCTATTCCAGACATTGATTTTATTTGTTTTTCATCCTTTCCACTCAACCTTATTAAGCTATGAAGTCACTTGTTACATAAGAAATAATGGTTTGAGTTTGAATATAATATTTTCAACCATTTAACCTTTTGTTTACATGATGGAACTCTCTTCTTACCCTCGTGGTTTACTTCTAGCCTATTAGGCCTATGGCCTTCTAGAATGATTGTTGAACTATTGTTTGTTTTTGGTGACTAAGATCGTGATGGTTTTCATCTTTCGAATTCACCTAGAGAATGTTGATTGATGGGCAAGTATATTAGATTCCAACCACGTATTCTCTTGGATTACATGATTGAAATCCTAATACTCTCAACTCTTTGTTCTAACATTATAAATTCCATAGTATTGCAGATTTAGGTTGTCAAATTTTTGTGGTTTTTGAGATATTGTTCATAATTAAAACATAGGGCTCTCTTCTTAGTTGGTATGGTGAAAATTATATCTTGTTTCAAAAGGTTGTTAGAGGTTAGAACTTTGATCCATTTCTTGAAATAGAATGTTTCCTTTCATGGTATTGTTAGCTAGTAGCTTATTGTTGCTATGTATAGTCTTATCTTGCTCAGTTCTCGCGAACTGACTCAGGTTATTAATTGTTGCAGATGGCTTACGTGGTTAGATGATGGAAAGACTTGTAGATTATTGCATCAATCTTGGTTATGATGTTCCTTTGTACGAATGAGTATTATGTTATAAAATTTGGAAAGGGCCTTTGGACATTTTAGAAGAAGGGTCAGTGCCTTAGTAAATGTATTGTAGAGTATTGTTGTTGTAACTGTTGAAACTTTGGTTTGTTTGGTTATCACGTGAAAGATGAAATTTGATTACCACTTGGTTACGGGATATTCTAGTGTATTTTAATCCTTAGAATACTAGCGGGGCATGTCCCATGTTATTACTCTCTTGCTCCCTAGTCATGGTTCAATAGAGATGGTATGTCCCTTTGGTTTGTGCATCATGTTGGAATGAATTGATGTAACCTTGTTTTGTCTCGCAAACGAGTACTGTTAAACTTTGCTCTTGAGTTAAAATGTTGACTTGTAAATCCTTCTAAGGCATAGTAGCAATGAGTTTGTAAGCACTATGAAGTGAGCTGGATAGTCCTGATAAAAGTTAAACTAAAATTTATATATATGAATATATTAATGTAGATGTGATCTACTTGATAACCTTTGAGACCTGGAACAATCAAGAGGAAACTATCTTTTGTAACGAAATATGATTACTTATTTTTTTCCAGCCAAACCAATAAACATTATCCTTTATGGTGAAACCTTAAATGATCTCATGGTGAAATCAATGGTTAGATTTTAGAAGATGATAGGATTTAATAAGTAGGAGGAAATTGATTAATAAAACCTTAAATATCTCTCTATCGTTTGAAATGTTCTTCTTTGTCAAACTTAATTAAGTAAAGTCTAGATGGAACATTTAACCAATCTTGATAAACTCTTAACCTCAATAAAAAAGACCTGATAGTAAACAATGTGACCCGAAGCTAAATTCGTTGTCTGCTCGCTAACCCTTGCCTTGATTCATGGTGATATTTCTTAAGCAAGGTCAAAATTTGATCCTTAAACAAGAAGGTTATTGTTATGAACCCTAAGCGGTACTTTCCACTCAATCGGAGCTTATGCCTTCACCTGTGCAATAGAGGTGTGGAACATGTGTTAGTGACTTGAGTAAGTTTAATTAACCTTGTAAGAAATGGAAAATGTTCTAAAATCAAATGAATAAAAGCCTTGGACATAAAATTGATGATCCTAGTTTAGAAAGCTTGGCCTTAAGCTATTTAGTCAATAGTTGAAAAGAAAGAAGTTCTCCCTTGTGAAAAGAATTGTGTGAATCATTACATGAAATTTTATAAGAACGTAAGTTAAGAATTAAGAGACATTTTAGTAAACAAGAAAATTTAACAAGAATTTTCTCATGGGATGCCCTAAATGTAAGTGTGTCATGTGGTTGGACTTCCATGTTGTCTTGTCAAAAAGAAGAAAAAAAAAAAAAGTATGTATTGTCCTTGATAGGTGTGAACGTCTCCGTGCTACCTTTATGGCCATCCTTGTATCAAGTTGTTCACAGTGTTAGTTGTTTCCTTGGTGATGAAATGTTGCATCGTGTTATGTTTCAAGCAAGTCAAAAAAATTATCTTGTATTTCATCGTGTTGTTTGTGTGTTGTTTTTTGTGTCGTTACAATGAGAAGACATTATAAAGTTTTCTAGGAAAAATCAACTTTGTTGGAAGATTTGCTCCAAATTTTGCAGCATTAATCAAGCCATTAACAACTATGTTGAAGAAAGATAAAACTTTATCTTATATCATCGAATGAAGAAAAGGATTTGAAGCTATCAAGTCATCTATTTCACAAGATCCTACTTTGGAAAATCCTAATTTTGATAAAGATTTCACTATGTATGCACTTGCAGGAGTTGAAACCATTTCAACCATATTAACTTAGGTGAATGATGAAAATATAAAGCAACCCATTGCTTTCTTTGGGTAGATTTTACATGACTATGAGACAAGATACACTTTTTTTGAAAAATAAGTGCTTGTTGTAGCTAGAAGACTAAATAATTTCAAGTACATGCTTTCCAATAATAAGATACATGTTTTAATCTTTCATCCAATTGTTAAAGTGTTCTTGTTGAACAAAGAAATGAATGAGAAGAGATATGGTTGGATTACAAAGGTTATGGAATATGATGTTGAAATCCGTGTTGCAAAAAAGTCCAAGGTAAAGGATTATGTGAACATCGATTCTCGACATGGAAAAACAACATGCTTTAGACTCATTACAGTCATCACAACATGTTGCAATTTTGTATCAACAACTTGAAATTTTACTATAACCTTAAAATCAACAACCAGAACTCAATCCAGAGGTTCCAGGATCAAGTTGGATATAAGGTTTGATCAATTACTTACAACACTAGAAAGGTACTTATTTAGAAGGAATGTATAAGAAAAAAATGAAGGTATTTGAGATTAAAAGCCTTACCTTATGCTTTGAATTGATGGTGTGGATTAAAAAGTGTAAGAAATGTGCATTCTTTGTTGGAAAAAAAAAATAGCTTCATTGCCTTTGCAACCTATTTCATTAGATTAACCTTTCATGTAGTGGGGTATTGACTTCATTGGCATGATAAATCCACCTTCATCACAAGGAAACAAGTGGATCTTGATTTGCTGAAGAAATAGCTTTGAAAGAAGCTAACGAGACTTCAATCTTATCATTTTATGAAGGTATAGTTTGCATATTTAGTGTTCTAGCAACTATCATTTCAGATAATGCCTTAGCATTTCTTAGTGCAAAGGTAATATGTTGGGTTGTCAAGCACGGTAACTATCTCGAGTACTTCGTCTAATTATTACCCACAAGGCAATGGATTAGGTAAAAGTACTAATAAAAATATTATGAAGATCTTCATAAGAACACTCGGGGACAACCAAAGAGCTTGGTGTCCGATGTTGAATTCAACACTTTGGGCTGATAGAGTAACTTCTAAAAGATCGATTGTAAATTCATAGTACAAGATTGTTTATGGACGTGAGGTAAAAATGTCTATTTCAATTGAGTTATCCGCATTGGATTTACTACATCAAATGGAATTACTTGAGAATGAATCAATGCATATTTGTTATGCATAATTAATGGATATATAAGACTTAAGAGATCAAGCTCATCTAAACATGGAAAAGAATTAGAAAGCAGATCAAGAGAACATTTGATAAAAAGGCTAACTTAAAAGTCTTGAATGAAGGAGACATTATGTTGAAATGGGATGTTGATCATGCAAAGCTAGGAAACCACATGAAATTTAATACAATCTAGAGTGGTCTTTACATGATTTCACCTTGCAAGGAGCACAATGTTTTTCAACTTTCAAAGTTGAATTGAAAGGAACTTCCGATTCCTATGAATAGGATGTTTCTTAAAAATTTATATTAAAATCCTAAAGTGTTTCGTTAGAATAGGATTTCCCTTTCAATAAGTGTAATTCTTGCACATCTCATATTTTTCAATTCAATAAGTGCATTCATGTATGTGGTCTAGTTTACCCGATCCTTTATCGGCTTTAGTTTATTTTTCAAAAGGGTAAGATTTTTACGAAAGGGAATATTTATGTTTAATGCATTTGACTCCATGCCCAATGAACAAGAGCAAGAAATGGCCTTAAAGCTAGTAGGAAGCTTTCCTCGCATGATCACCAAAATTGTTGAAAGTTTTGCACCCATGTAAAAATGGAAACTCAAAACTTCATTTCAGATGGAAGGCATTGATGAGATGGACATAACTAGGGGAAGTCATACAATTTTTCAGTGTGTTTTTTAGTTGCAGTAAATGATTAACAACATGCAATCGCAACTATGTGTGTTGTTACAGAATGTAACACCTCACATATACTGCCATTCCATGTTCACCTTCAACAAAGAAAGATAAAATCCCCGAAGGACCAATGCATTTCCTTGATGAAGGCAGAAATTAGAGTACATGTGGGATTTTAAACTCCATTACAAAAACAGAGTTGCTAATTGCAGGTTAAAAAGTTCATTATTAAGTTACAAGTATTTTTAATTTGATCATTTCCTATGATTAAGTGCTTTTAAGTACCCTATTTTTACTTTATGAATATTCATACCCTGTTCCAAAGCTTCCATTTTGACACACTTGGAAGTATCTTTGGAAAATGTAAATTGATAGGCTTGGAGACTTATTTGTTGCATATGGTTAAATAGTGTGATTTCCTAGTCTTATGTATGTGTAATAATAATATTCTTCAATAATTATATTTTATGAGAATTTGTTTCTTTATTCTAGTATTTCTAGTTTTAAACAGGGAAGCTATATGAACATTCCTTTTTGTGTAGAATATGCCTTTGCTTTGGATGGTTCGAGTTATGATTCTAAACTATTGACATTTTCACTATAATTATTTCATAAGTAGAGTTGAAATTGCAGCTAAATTCAATGTTGTTGATTTTCATTGTTTCAATAGTAAATGAACTCATGTCACATAGAAATTAATGGTAACGTCTTTGAAGATCTTCAAATCTTGGCACTCTAAGTCTCATTGTTGCCAAATCTTCCAGGAGGATGTGTAAGCTCACTTTTTATCTCATTTTTCTTGTCGATATAAGAAGAAAAATGTGAGAATATTGTATGTTTCTGTTTTTCTTGAGAGGAAATGCTTAATTTAAACAAAATCACATGCTATTCCTAAATACATGAGGATCCAAAAGTGATGGGACGTAAGGGCTTCAAAATGTGGACAATCCGTTCGCTGGGAATTTTGACACTACTTATGTTGTTCCTCATAAGAATAATCATGAAAGAACAATATCATGATCTCCTTACAGACATGCATCTGCTGGTAGACATTTTCACTGAAGTTATTCAATCTCTCTAGATTGTGTAGTTCAATACAGAATTTTCTCATCCTACCCTACAAAAGCTCTTGGTCAAGTTATGCTTGGAGGTGACTATACTCTTTATTATGTGATCTTGTATCATTAGAATAGCTTCAAGTATAAGTGCAATGTTATTTTGCATTTTCTTTTCACGTTACCCATCACCTTATGCAAAGGATTAGTATAGGCATGCCTTGTTATTAAAGATGGCCTTTCTTATGAAAGGCTGATGGTTTCTTACTATATGTTTAATTCAACCTCTAGTATTTTAACGAGATGTTTGTCGGTTATAAATTTTCAAGTGAAAGTTGATAAACCCAACAAGTCATAAATTTTTTTGATGGAGACTTCATATGAGTTGCTTGGTGCTATTTATAGTATATCAAACTTGAGACAATAAAAGTGAAGAACATGAAATGACAATTGTCAGCAGAGAGAGACTTTCTAAAAACAAAAGTTAAGAAAACAAACCTCAAAGTAGCACTAGGGAAGCGGGAGGGTTGCTTGAAAAAGCTGGTGATAGAGAGGTGGTCATATTATATGCGAAGGGTTAACGACATTTAGACACCCTTTTGTATTTTATCTTAGTTGATTTTACTAAAATGTTTTGGACCCATTTATTTGGCACAAGATTCAAATCAAATTGTTTTTAATTTTAAATATTAATTACCAATCCACTTTGACATCATAGAGGATATGTAGTCATCGATTGCATTGTATAATATTTGGTTATTATTTTTTTCTTGAAATTTATACTTTTCATTATTTAAATTTGTATCATCTTTAGAGAGAATAAAAATTGAAATTAGTATTATCTGTAGAGAGAAAAAAATTTAGTATTGTGAATTGTCTCTAAGGAGACTAATGATATTGTCTCTAGAGAGACAAAATGATATTGTTTCTCAAGAGACAAAATATATAGAAATCTATATTGTCTCTGGAGAGGCAATAATTAGAGTCAATATTAGAGACACCTATTTTGAGACAATAATAGAAACAATATACACCATTTTTAGTCTTTATTTAAGACAATTTCATCAAGTCTTGTCTTTATTATTGTCTCAAAACATCCCCTTGTAATAGTGATATACATATACATATGCATATGATGAATTTAATCTCATTTTTAAAAAATTCCCAAAAATGCCGGCAAATCAAGCCCAAAGGTTCCATAGAATTCTTGGCGATCCAATATTTTTTTCAAATCTCGTCAATTATGCAACAATTCATCAAAAAATGTAAGTTGGGATTTAATAATTTTTACTATTCGCATGGGAAATATTACTCTTTGTGAAAATTTTGGGTGAAAGATGGTCCTTGACATGGTCATCAAAATAGCCAAATGCATATTCCATAATTTTTACTATTTTCCTAATTGTGAATACTCACCGCTAAATTTTTTTCCTACTTTTCATACCATGCTTCATATGGAGTCATCTTGTCAAGAGATTCGTCATCTTGATGTTCCAATAATCATAGTCGGATCCACTAAATTCTAGAATGGGAAAAGGGATAGATTTTCAATGATCAATTGTTATAGATATTTGAAACCAAATACTACAACCAAAACCTTCTTATGATACCAATCTGAAGATTCTAAAATAAAAAACTACTACAATATTTATAAATTTGAAAATTCAAATAATTTAGTGTAGACACAAAATCATGCACTTTGAGTCATTATTTAGTTTGAAACTACATATTACTATTTATACGGTTCATAAGTAATAAAATACTAATTAACCCATATCTTTTGCCATCTTTCTTTGCTTTATGCTTTTGCTTTGTATTTCACTTGTACTTGCTCAGTCTATCTTTTCATGTTTTAGTATTTTCATTGGATAGGTCAACAACCAACTAGGACGCCGGATCTAGGGACCTCATTAGCTCTGGTTGCCCTTGTCCTCTTTGTACTTTGGTCACACTTTTTCAAGCCTTTCTATCTATTTGAGCATCACATATTTTTGATAGTCGAGTTTTTCGGGTTAATTACAAAATTCAAGCGAAGTAATCCTATAAATATAAAGTTATGTGATCATAATAAAGGACAAAACACTAAGCATTTACTATCTCCATCTAAGGTTGCATCCATAAATTGCATCTATATCTTTATTTGCATCCATCTATCTTCACAAAAATGACAAAGGCTAGTTCATGCACATCACACTTTATAGGAGGGTAGTCTATTGTTTCCATGCACATATTATTTACATTTTAAATCCAGCTAGTTGCTCTCTATCCACACGTGCAGTCGACATAAGAGCAACCTAGGGACAAATTTTGTACAAACACAAAACTACATTAGGTATGAGATGTAGTGCAATGCTCGATGATAAGTCCATTATTTTGGCGGTGAGGATAGTCAAACCTCTTCATTTACATTTTTTTTTAGGGTTTGATACTTTGTGTTTGAGGTTTTGGAAGTGATTCATTCATTACGTATTTACAAGGAAATTTGATAGACTTACGTGACATACACGTGAAAAAGACGAACAAGTACGAACCTCTTTCGACATCTCGAGAGGAGGTTTTACGAGCATCTACGTAGACCAAGGTGCCTAGAATCCAAACGAGGGTGCCCACAGTGCCCCCTATCCTTCTCGAAGTACCCCAGTCTAGTCAAATTTGTTAGATCTGCATTTTTTCGGGATTTTTGCAATGGTTCTCCATCATTTTTTTGTCAATCTCAATACGATACAGCCAACAACCTCTCGAATCAACTAAGGCTCTTCTAACCGTATTTACACATTAGGGTTTTATATTTTCTACCTTAGTTTGGTTGGGTATTATTTCAAGTATTTCAAGTATTCATTTATTTACCAAAAATTGCATTAGATTAGGCTATTCTATTACATTTTAGCATAATCACTTACCATTGTAAGTGACTTTGTATAAACAACCCAAGAGAAACTTACAACAACACAAAATTTCCAACTCCTCTAATTATTAAAATGATTATGCAGTTACATGTATTTATTAACACATTACATGTCTTTGCGGTTTTGGAGCATGCTCTCATACCACTTTTTTGTTGGAAAAGACTTGTATCATGTTGCATTTGACATAATATAAGATATTTTTTCATCAAAAAAGAGCTAATAATTTTTTAATAATAATCCAATATAATTATATAAAACATGCATAGCATGACTTTATTCTATTTTAAAAATATCTCACAAATACCATTTTCACCCCAACCATTGTATGAATTTCTTATTTTTATTTGAAGCCATTGCATGACTTTTTATTAATAAAAAAAATAAACTTAGCTACCCTAAATATACTCAACAATGAGTTAAATGACAAGTACACATCTAAGTTACTGAGATGCAAGTGTGGCTTGTTTCATAAGTCAGAGAGGCATCCTGCACAATCTGGCAAAACTGTTGTGGATCTGGAACTACCTCTTCAGACACCAATGCTATTATCTTTCCTTCCCCTGCGTAACTGATGAAATGTACTACCATCGACTACACACACACAAAGTATAATTTCTTTTTAATGTTATCCTTCGCCTCTACAACCATTATTATTGTTTGTTAAATAATAATCTATGAAGTATATGTGTTTTAATAAAGCATGTAACTTATATGTATTATATATTGTATAAAAAAATGTATTCAAGTTGGTATACTGACCAAATAGTTAACTTGAGTGTGGGAATAATGTGAGTAATTGGATTATCACCATATTGAACCTCTTCTACTGGCCCCATCACATTGGAGAAGCCTAATGTAGAATTCATTGCTACTTTGTTGGAAAAATATGCTGCCAACTGTAATTCAAAACTAATTGTGAGGAAAATCTTCAAACAACGTTGTTAAAAAAATAAGCTCGAAATAATGAGAAATATATTCAAGGATAGAAGTCTTTCTCTATTAACAAAAAAGGTTGATAGAAAGAATAAAATTATAAAATTCTATCACTTTGAGAGTTGTCGATTCCATAGCATTAAAGAAGATACTATTTTTTTAGAAGAGCCTATTTATCACATGTGTTTATAAGGTTGACTAGTCAACCAACCCATGGGTTGTTTACCACTTTTTGAGAAAGATTTATCATTGATTGGTTGGCCAGCTAGCCTTACAAACATATGTGATTTTTAGGTTGATAATTTTGTCAATTCATTAACCCAATCAAAGATTAAAGACCTTTAATAACTCTAAATTGCAAGTATTTATTAGGAAGAGAAAACATGTATCCAATTAAATTGATATAAAATTATAAAATCCTATCTACGTAACCATGTAGCATCGGTCAACTAAAATTTAATTATTGTTTCATTGTAAAGGTAGAGGAAAAACCACGTATCAAATTAAATTTATTTAAATTCATAAAAAAAATAAAATAAATTTAATAACAAATATATGATTGTCAAAATGTCACTTATATTAAATAATTGAGTATAAATTAATCTTAGAGTGTAAATTTTTATAAATTATTGTAAAGAAATAAATTTAACATAGTGATATAATATAAACTGTAAGACTTATAAACCATAGATCAAGAGTTAGTACTAACACGCACGATGCACCCAATAATAACAACAAATTAAGTTGTTCTCCTACCAAACACTATTCTCCTTCACTCTTCCCAATTCCCACCGAGAAAGGAATAAATAGAAAAAATATAAAAAGTACAAATGCCTATCTTATGGGTTAGCATAAGGAAAGGAGTGTTACCTTAGTTGGATAATATTTACCTAGTGTAAATGTCATGGAGGCCTCTAAAGACAACTTTTTCAGCCTAGAAGTAACTGTGGTAAATCGACAATATTGAAGTGGGTCTTCGTAATAGAGGATTGGTAATGGAAACAACCAGAAACCTAATTTATTACCCCACATTGATTGCGAAGGATTTTTCATGTTTTTGTCCAAATCCTGCCAAATATCATTCAATCACCCTCGTAAAAGCTCATATAATTTAACTACCACAAAACATTACACAAACTAAAACAAAAAGATCATTTCTACTTTGAGCACCGGAGAACGTCTCATGTTCACTGCAACCATTGCTCGAACAGTTGACTTTAATGGAACATTCACATGCTCTGCACTGGGATTGCTACCTGCAATCATTTTCTCTTGAAGTTAGCTCTTTAGTTTTTTTTGAATTTGGAATGGAGAAAACAATGGGATTGTATTTGATTCTCATATGATTTTGGAGCACAAAAAAGTAATTAGTTACTATCATACCATATTGCCTTCTTCTCGGATATCGCACAAATCCGGATGAAAGCACACCCATAATCCATCATGAAAGCACACCCATAATCACATCATTGAGAGTCTGTAACAAAGTTTTGGTAATTAAACAACGACTATACAAGAAGAAAATTGTAAAAATCATTGGATGGATACCTCTCAATCTTTAGTATTAAGTTGAACAAGGTAGACAAGTTTATATCTGATTTTTAATGGACCATTACATATGTCTACATAGTTAAATTGTTGATCAGCCATTAGGCTGGTTATGCATTTTTGGATGTTTTTTCATTAATTGGTCAACAAGTCAATCTTAAAAACCAACTTAATTTTTAAACTAAGTGAACAGAAATTAGTTTATATATATATATATATATATATATATATATATAAACCTCCACTTAAACAAGGGTACAAGTATTTACAAAGTTATAATTACTTTACCAAACACCATTATTTAGTGTTATGGCAATGACTTTCATTTACAAATTAAATGATTCTAAAATCAATTAAAAATTTATGAATAAATTTTAAGTGAATTCTAGAGAGTAAAATTTATTCCCTCGACACTAAGCTAAAGAAAGTCTATATATATACACTTTTAAATCTCCAATTTAAAAAGGCTACAAATATATACAAATTTATAATTACTTTACCAGACACCATTATTTTTTTAGTGTTATGGCAATGACTTTCATTTACAAATTAAATGAATCAATTAAAAATTTATGAATAAATTTTAAGTGAATTTAAGAGAGTAGAATTTATTCTCTCAACACTAAGATAAAGAAAGTCTATTTTTCATACACCAAATTCTTAAAAAAGTACTCACCCCATTAACTGCCTTTTTGACCAAGAGAATATCATCAATGCTCAGAGTCACGTGAGCCAGACGCTTTCGACAAACTGCCGCTCTGCTTCCTCCTCTTAATGAATTCCTATCATGTTTCCACAGCAGGGTGGCTCCATAGTGGAGCAGACATAGGAATGTGAGCCACAAAGCAGTAATCTTAATCCAAATTGGTTTCAAAAGGCCCATGGAAATAGTCTGGCTAGAACTATTTGCCTGGTGTGAATTTGTAATGGTGGTGGTGATTTTGAATGAGTGGTTTTGGTTGTGGAGTTGAGCATGAGGGATATCATGGAGACACAATCTCCTAGTGAATGATGGATTCTGAAAACAAGTGTGGCTGCTGCATCCCCAGAAGAAACGTTCAGTACATGAATTTCCCACAGAGGCCTGCATGGGTTGAGAGGAGGAGCAGTCGCTAAAGAAGCTGTGTACTCATTCACAAAGTTGGGGTTTTCTAGAAAGGACTGGCTCAGACATGGCACAATCACATGATCATCTATCACCACCTCTCTTAGAGACCACTTAAGCTTGTTCTTCCAATCCTTTACCTGCACCCATTTCACCGACATGAATCTTATATCAAACAAGTGTCAAATACAGGCGCACTAGCTACTGCACCTCTTTGTGCCTTTGGAAGGCCTATTCTGTATCTGCGACCATTTCACATATATAAATCTTAAATCAAACAACTCTCAAATGCCTATATCGCCCATAAAACAAAGACCTGCCATGTATTTGACAATAAAACTGACAACTCATTTCACACACACATAAATCTTACATTAAACAATTCTTGGCACCTCTATCACACATAAAGCATATATCTACAAGGTGTTTGAGAAATAAGAGGAAAATAAGAGGCTAAATACTAACCACAACGCTTGAAAATCTTTGGTGCTCCACCAGATTATTTTGCAGTGAAATTTTCAATGACTTGACATCGATTTCTTTCTTGAATCCCACAATGCCCAAGATGTAACTGTCAAATAATTTATCACAGGTGAGGCATGCCACTGGACTCAAAGGTTCTTCATGCTTGGACATATTAACCATACAGTTTACATCATCTATTTTCTTCACTGCAATCTCTCTCAGTTGTATCTTGACCTCTTCAGGACCACCGCCATGATTATTAGTATTCTCCATACAGTTTACATCCACTATTTTCTTCACCGCAATCTCTCTGAAAGATAATAAGGAAAAAGAGTGAATATATGAATGAAAGCATTCAACGTTTAAAATGGGAAAAGGGTAATAATATGACTATGAGACTAATTAAATAAGGGGTAGAAATATCGAAGATCATTGCATCATCACATCCATTATATTTCTTAATGGTGTAAACCTAAAATGGAAATTGGACAACAATATTAAATATTTGCATTTTTGTACTCGTCAACAATATTTGATGGGATATTACCACTGTAAAAACATGTGCAAGTGAATATTTTGACCACTGCCAACAAATAAATTTTATGAAAATTATAGGAATTATGATGACGTAATTTTTGATAATTCATAAAAACTGGGAATGAAAAATATTACAAGAACAAAATAAAAAATAATATGTCCTGTTAGTGGGCCACCATAACCATGTGTGAATTTGTGGGGTTTAAACATGGGTGGAGAGCAATGAATGCTATCACCAACTTACCTAGCCCTTTTTACACAATATTAAATCTTTTAGTACATATATAATTGTTTTATATGCAATATTTATTGTGTAATTTATTTTGACCTACATATGTGGGTGCATAATAATGCCGATAGGCATTATACGGTGATATACTTACTATTCCAGATGAATGCAGGCCTTCGTTCTCAGTTGTAATGGGACGACCGTTCAAGAAATCACAAATGGCCTACGTACCCAGTTGTACATAGGCAGACCATTGAATAAATAACAATCATTCACGTCTGTTTTAATTTACAGCGGGGAAATGAAATGAAAATAATTTTAATAGTTTAGGGGACCGTTAAAAACTCCAACAACCATTAAAAATTTGCAACAATAAAAATTGATAGTAGAAACAGGTTAACAGTGGATTTCTTGCATTAATCCAAAATATCAAGTAAATTGCGGTAATAAAACTTGATAATGGAAACAGGTTAACAGTGGATGCATTTAACCACAACCATACATATAACTAAAATTAACAATAGAGACCAGTAAACAATGGATTTCTTGCATTGAACGTGAACCATTGGTAGTTAGATCCGTCCATCGGTAGCAAATGTAAGCAGTCTATGTAAGTCCTATATAACAGTCTATGTAGTAAATTTATTTTTATTTTTTGATTGGCTGAAAATCAGTCATACTTAAATATTATGATTAGTAAAAATAATATATATTTCTTTCCAATCTACTGCGAAAGTGGCCCCTGATTCTTTTAGAGGTAACCAATATTAGATGGATAAGGGATAAATTTTATATTGTTCCTTAATTTTTTTGTTCTAATGTCGATTGTCCGTATGTTATGCATAAGCCATAAACAAGTTGGTTGTTTCGGCCTTGTGGTGAAACATTCTACCAGGTATCCGCCTTTCCAATATCAGTTCATTGATCTCTTTGTGACCATACCTTGAAATGACCATTCCTCATTGAGTGTTGAGAATACAAAGGGTCTTGTAACTCGTTTTTATTCAACAATGAGTGATGATTGACAATCTAATTGTTCTTATTTAATAACTCCTTCTACCACACATTTATTATGTTGATAGACATTCTACAATGGCAAAGAGGTGGAGTATACACTCTAATCACCACAAAACATTTTTGTCATTTGTGTGAAGGAGAAAAAACGTGGTGAGTATGTTGGCGAAGTAAATATTGGCGGACATATCTCGAGAACACAAGGAGTGGACGAACAATAGAGTCAAAGTGAATAATTGTTTTGAAATTCAGCCCTTATATTTATTCAAAGGTTCGAACACACCTAAATGAGATGGGAATTTGAATGCATGTTTCATGGGACACATAAGAGATAGGAAGATGTGGAGTCGACCTAGGAGCCCTAGGTAGTGATTTCATGTAAATATTAAATAAGGGCTTATCTCTAGTTATGAAGTTAGCGATTAGGATTTTTCTCAACAACATTCTAGTGGTGACGTCCATCAAAGTCTATTTACGTCGGTCATATAACATTGGGAACAAAAACATTCATGCGAAATCAAATACGACATACGTTGTTCCTTGTTTATAACTAAGGAAAAATGTCGCATATCTCCTTTGTGAACGTTAGAAGGGAAGGGGTGGAGGAATGAAGCATGGAGGAGAGAAGGAAAGTAAGCAATGTGTTTTTAAACATGAAAAGGGTTTCCCTCATCAACAATCATGAGGGCATTGAGGATTCTAAATACTTGCAGATTGGACATGATAAAGAAATGCAACATAGTTCTAGGTTGTCTCGAGCCTCCTCCACATTGTAATCAGACATTCAACATAATTGGTAAAATTTTTTTTTCTACGATAGAAATTATTAGAATTGACACCAATGTGTTGATAATGAATGGACTTCACACATTTTAAATCCAACATCCTCCCATGGGGTTCATTAGGTAGGCAATATTTTAGCACGTTCATTCATATTGAGGTAATTAAAATTAATAAAAGTAAATTCAATATGCCAGTAGACATGAAGGGGTGAAAGGGTTTAATTTATTAATATTTTGAATCAAGTATTGGGGTTAAGGTTAGAGAGATGGGCCAAGGATACAAATATTTAATTTTAATATAAAAATAAAATATCTCAACCCCTGGTTTTAAAAAATAAAATGCTTTAAAATTGCAAAAGGAGTGTGGCCATAAAGTTAAATTATAATATTTTTTTGAATAAGAAAATCTCAATTAAGAGATTTTTAAAGAAAAAACAATAAGATGGAAGAAAACTAGGATTGAGTATGCTTTCGAACACAAGTGATATTATTTCACCATTTTAATTATTTAAAGAACTATTGATAAATGATTAAATATTATAAACATTTATAGGGTAATTGGTAATAGGTCTTGAGTGGCTTCAAATTCTCTTTTGAGAGAAAATGCACATTAAGAAAATAATAATTGACTGAGAAACATGATATATTTTCTATTTGATATATTAGGGTAGAAATATAAAGGGGTAAACAAAATTGTAATAGAAAAATGGGTAAGTAATGTACATGGAAAAATAGGGGAATTTTCATTCTACTAATATATGTGGGAGGGGATATTATTAATTGAATAATTAGATGTTAAAACTAGCATTAAGGGTGTTCTTTAATACCCTTGAATGAACATGTTATATACCATACTTTTACTAAGTGAAACCCCTCAAAGCATCCTCCAAACTTCTACGGTCCAATTCCATGAAATCTGGTAGATAAGACACAAACATGAATGACATGTTTGAAATTAAAAGGTGTGAACTTAATGCTTGCATGAATGACACCAAGTCCATGGGTTAGATTTTTCCCACCCAAAAAATACATGGTATATGTGTTTCACTCAAGCATTTCAATCTCATAAAGAGGAAAAATAAAAATGGGGAAACTCAAAAGTTTTAGGGTTGAAACCCAACAAGAATGATTATGTCTTGCAGTAATTTGTAGCCTTTTGTTCCAAAGTGGAAAGATCAAATAATAGTACAAAATAGGTGGTTTACGAACAACCATTGATAACTAAGCCCCTCAAGTGATCAAACATAGAAGAGAAAGGTAGATTTTATCTATCAATCAAGCTTACTATTATTTTATTTCATGGCATAAAATAGTCTTTGATTGAAAAGTTCTATTTTATAGGAAAATTATAAACATGAATGAAATGTTGGAAATTAAAATATGGGAAATTAAATTTCTACATATCCCACACCTATTCCACAAAGTAGTTTGTTCTACCCAAATAACATTTTCTACATGTGCTCTAGTTAATCATCTCAACTTCGTGCACATTATTCACGTTAGTGTAATGTGAGCTTAAAAGGGTCTAAATATAAATAGGTGAGAAATCAATACGGACCAAGTTCAAAACCCAACCACAATACTCGCTTCTTGTAGCACTTTGCAGGCATGCTTTTCATATTTAAGTTCGAGTAATTGCAGAGAACTAGTCGATGCTAGAACAATCATAGATAATTGAGCCCCTTTATCGGTTGGACATATGAGTGACATGAACATTTTATCTACCAATCGATCTTTGCTATTTTTTAAAATTTAATTATTCATGGAGTTAAGGATTTTGATTGGACAATGTTTAATTTGTTAGATAAGGCAGATACATGAAAGGAATGTTGGAAATAAAAAGGTGGGAATTGAAACCTTACAGTATCCCACACCAAATAACATATTCTATATGTGTCCCACCATATCATTTTCATCTCACTCACATTATTCACATGAGTGCAATTTTCACTTAAATGGGAAAAAATAAAAAATTCTAAAAAAACCAATATGTATTAGGGTCAAAACAAACCGTAATGCTTTCTTTTCGTAGCATTATTTTACCCCCTTTTCAATGTTACACTTGAGTAATTATGAGAAAACATGCCATACATGAAAAATCATTGTTTATTGAGCCTCGTCGGTTTAAGCTCGAGTAAATAATTTTTATTATATTTTTGAGAGGTGATAAATTTGGGAAGGTATTTTGACATATATCTAAGTCTCGATTAAAATATATTCTATGTCAAGGAGAAAATAAGGAGAGGATATTTTAGGCGTAGATATGATCAAATAGGCTTTAAGTAACATGTATCACCTTAATCAAAAATAATATCATGAATGAAAAAATTGTGATAGTGCAGAGACATCATTCGACAAATAGGACATGGTGATTTCGGTTGATTGAGGGTCACTCAATCAATGCTTATAACTTGTGTGTCAATTCTAGAAACAAAATAGAGAATGACAGTAACATTGAACAATATTGATACGAGATGATCCGAGCGAAACAAGGAACGACGTAAAAATACATAGTGAAACAGATATAAAATATATCATGTTGCATAGATATGATGCTCTACATGGTGTTAGAAAGGCAATCCAATTCTACTTATGCCAACTCCTTCAACATAATTATATATGCATTTGCAATGTATGTTTGTATTCACAACAATATTAAATATTTACATTTTTGTACATGTTTTTTTATTATTGGCAAATAGTTTTTTGAAAGGGACTATACCCTTGTACACAAAGGCTCAGAAGCTAGAATTGAAAGTTAAAGCACAAGAGAAGGATCAAAATCCCGATAGAACAATTAAGCCCGACTGCAGAAAATAGACTGCAAAGCAACGACAAAACAACAACAAAAAAACAACTGAAGCACAACAAACAAACAGCAATGGCCTATCAACACCATTGGAAGCAATCTGCTATCCGGCTAAGAAAAATGAGACCAATGAAACCCAGCCAGCCAATAGCAGAAATGAGAATCATCAAGGCGAAGTGTTACCCTTCAGAGTGGTAGATTTTTTCTTTTTGTTGACCGTAATCCACCCTGATGGAGCCTTCGTGGTTGGAGAAGAAGACAAGGGAGGAGTATTTTCCTTAGTCACATTTGTCCCATTTGGAACAACCACGTTGTTATGAGAGAGATATTTATCATTTTCCATGCTGCCCTCAACAGCTTGTGTATTTTTATGTTGCTAACAACCTGAGTTTCGGATAAAGGGGTTTTCCTTGACTCTGGTTCATCTACTGCTTTAGATTCAAGATCCTTTCTATCCACAAAAATCAGGTGCTCTAGGAGTGTGTCTTTCCACCAGTTGCGCTTCTCATGTTGACGTTTTTCCATCCCACAAGCAGTAGAGGTGTGTCCTAATCCAAAGCACCTTCTACATCGGAAAGGTAGACCTTCATAATCAAGAGTTTGTGACCAAGTTCTATTTTGCACTCTAAGGTCTATGGTAGTAGGAAGATTTTTATCAGTGTCAAGCTCCACTAGGATCCAGGCATAAGTAGTATGGGTGTAATTATGTTTGAGAATCTATGTGGAGTGTATATGGTTTAACCACATTTTTGTACATGTTAACCACAAGGATATTAGTACTTTCAAAACATGTGCAAGTGAATGTGGTTGATGACTTACAAACAAATTTGACTAAAACTATAGGAATTTTTTTATGATTAAATGCTTTTGACTGGAGCTATGAACCGGGGGGTAGAGGGCCCCAACCCTACAAAGGAGAAAGAACAATGGAAGAAGGGCTAAAAAGGACCAGCCGGAAGAAGAGAAGAAGGAGAAGAAGAAGAATAGGACAAATACTGGAAGACCCTCCAGCTAGGAAGAGAAAAAGGGGCAACGAACGCCCAAGAACACCCAAACCAACATCAAAATCAAAGAAATCAGCCAAACTGAGTACCCGCATGGGTGTTGGCTTCCCTGAGAAGAAGCCCAAAGGCCTCTCCAAAGATGGTCTGTAAGTTCATTCAAAGTCTATTCCAAATGAACAGGAAAGAGGGCAGCGTCAATGTCAACCGGGGGAAAGATTATGTGATCCAACCGATCATAAACGAACAAAGAATTCACATTTTGGGTGTAATGCAACAAATCGCGATATTGGATGAAGAGCCATTGAATACCATGTCCAAAACCAAGATCTTTCTCATCAACTTCTTCCACCCACAACAATGGATCGGGAAGTGTGAAGTCCAATAGTTCGTCATGCAAGCCAACACAGTGGACAGGATAAATCTGGTCAACAATGATGAATTCCATGACCAACGGATCAAGATGAACTAAGAGGCAAAATGAAACAAAGGCCATTGTGATATCTGAATTTGTTCTGGCATGGCATGAACGGAACCTAAAGGAGTTGCCAAGGATGATTTCAATGGCCTCTGCTTCACGATGAGATGAATACCGAAAATTTTTAGACAACCGGTTTGGTCAATTTTCACCGAAGTGGCCAATTTCTCGCTGAAGTGGCTGATTCTAGATGTTTCTGTGAAGAAAAATGAAGGGAAAACCCATGAAGGCCATTGGAGGAGAAACCGAAAAGCCACAGGGCAAACCAAAACCGAACCCTCTGGCTAAAAACAAAATAAACAACGTGAAAATGCATCATGACACTATAACTAAGTGTCCTTCCTTTCATTTGAAATGATAGAAGAGAGCCCATCCCAGTCCTTCACGTCACTTGAGATTTTGATGGCGGAAGGAAAATCAATAGCATGATTGGCAAGGAGATCCGCAGAGAATTGGTTTCTCAAAAATTATGGCGGATGTACCATTTGCTTAGTTTCGAGCTAGAAATGAATGTTGGAAATGAAAGGATTAAGTTTCCAAGAGAGGGCAGACCCTTTAGCAATAGCATGGGTGATGATTTGAGAGTCCCCTTCTATGAATAAAGAGTCACAACCAAACTAGACAACCAGTTTAACTCCTTCCAAGAGGGCTTGAACTTCGGCCAAATTACATGAGCAATCACGGAGTGGAAAAGAACTAAGGTGAGATAAGAAGACCATTAACACTTCTAAGAATACAACCGACACCTGATTTTCTGGATTACCTCTGGAGGCTCCATCAAAGTTCAATTTCCAAGAGCCCTGAGGGGGAGGCCTCCATCTGACCTTCTTCCTTCTCAAAATTTTCTCCACTTGGGATAAGCCTCACCTAATAATGGACCCAGGTTAGGAATTTTAATGAGTGGCCAAGATTTTTGATGATAGCATCACGTGAGGAGAACATAGGGTTATTAAAACTATTTTTACTAACTTTTTCAGATATAGCCACTTCCAGTTTAGTTAGAAAAGTGGGTAAGTCAGAGGACTGATCTCTAAAGAGGTGCAGGTTGCGCTCCCACCAAATATGCCAAATAAGAAAAAATGGAGCCACAGGCCATATGGAGCTTAAGGAGCTTTTGGAATCCATCTTGGGCCAAGCAAGGAGGGTATCTTTAATATTATTACAAGGCACCCAGGCAAGATTGAGCTTACCAAGGAGCCAATTCCAACTCTTAGTTGCAAAGGAACAAAAGAGGAAAATATGGTCTATATCTTCTTCGGCTTCACCACAAAGAACACATTTAGAGGGCCCGGCGTAACCCCATGATCTTCTGCGTAATTGGGTTTAAATTTTTTGTTAAGAACCAACCATTCAAACAACGTTCTTTGGGAAGGATAGAAGAATTCCAACAACCAAAATTATAGGGAACCCCTTTACCAGACATTGAAATGAGCTTGGAATATCCTTCTTTAACAGAGTAGATGCCCGAAGACGAGCCTAACCAAATCAAATGATCTTCACAATCCTTGAAGGTTGCGCTTCTAGATGAGAGAGCCTCTTTATAAGAGGAGACTTCCAAGGGGGAAGCACCGAGGGAGGCAACATCCTTCCACAACCAAGTGGGGAGCCGTTAGGATGACGGTGACCATAGTTAGCAATATTACCACCCCAAGTGGCCTTGGTGACGTTCATTACTCTATTGAGAATGGGATTAAGATTGATAGGTGCTTGAATGTTCCAACTATCCTCCCAAAAATTAATCAAACTTCCATTATTAATGTGCCAAAAACTGAATCCGCAATGAAAAATATGCTATTGTAGATGAAGTTCCAAATATGGGAGCCTTTAGGAAGTTCTTCGCTTGAAAGAATGAGCTCGGGGTAACTAGCCTCCAAATATTTGTGGGAAAGAACCTAGAAGACCAACCTCTTGGCATTAGAAATAAAGTTCCAGACTAATTTCGCTCCAAGGGCAATGTTCTGAAGAGCCAAATCCACAATCCCTAGACCACCTAAAGATTTGGGAAGTTTGACAACGTCCCATTTAACCAAATGAAATTTTCTTTCATCATTGTTCCCCTGCCAAAGAAAGGATCTGACTATCTTCTCAAATTTAAGCAAGACCATTTTGGGGATTGCCAAAACTGAAAGCATATAGATCGGAAGAGCACAGAGGACTGATTTGATCAGAAGAGCTCTTCCAGCCAAAGATAGCCATTTCCCTTTCCAAGATTGCAACCTCGACGAAAGAGAATGGAGGAGATCATCCCATAAACTAACTTTTCCTTTACCATAAAATAGGGGATGCCCAGATATTTATGGGGAAGGGAACCAACAATAAAGCCCAAAACATCCTTGATTCTACGCTGCAATCGAGGAGAAATGTTAAAAAAGAAGATGATATATTTTTGAAAATTGATTTCTAGCCAACAACTATAGAATAGGAATTCATAATATTAAACATGGATCGAGCTTCCGGATAGACAATTGCAGAGCCGAAGAGGAAAGTGTCATCCATGAACTATTGATGCGAAAGGGGAGGTAGATTAGCAGTGAGGGAGATGCCCGAAAGGGAACCAAGACCAATCACCGATTTGATACTTTGTTCAGAGCTTCCATGACGAGAATGAAGAGAAAAGAACAAAGGGGATCCCTTTCGAGATGCCTTCTCTATCTTTGAAAAAACATTCCAGTTGAACCATTAACCAAGATGGAGAAGTAAGGGGAAGAAATGCAGTTGAACACCCAATCACATAAGTGGTTACAGAAGCCCATAGCCTGAAGGGATTTGAGAAGGAACCTCCAATTGATACAATCATAAGCTTTGCTAAAATCTAGTTTAATCATCATACCAGGACGAGAGGAAAGGTGCAGAGTGTGGATTAACTCATGCGAAATGATGATCCCATCAGTGATGGATCTTCCGAGAATAAAACCACTCTTTTTTTCACTACGAGCTTATGATGGAGGGGACTAATTCTAGAGGCGATGGATTTGGAAATGATTTTATACAAAGTATTATAGAGAGAGATAGGGTGGAAGTCATCAAGCTTCTCTCGTGAGGATTTTTTGGGAACATACAAATAAAAGTATGATTCAAAACACCTAAAATCTTACCAGTACTTCAAGATTCTTCCACATCTTGCCACACATTGTCCCCTATGACATCCCAAAAGTCTTGGAAAAAGTGGCGAAAGCCATCAGAACGGGGTTTTGTCCCTTTCCATAGAAAATACAATCTTGTGAACTTCCTCTTTGGAAAAGGGGAAAGGATCCAAACGTTTTTAGCTTCATTGATCAGCTTATGAGAATGTGCCAAGATAGGAAGTTGAGAAACCAAGGAGGAATGTGATTCGTCATTCAGAAGATTTTGAAAGAAAGACACAAACTCAGCTTTAATCAGGGGTTGGGTGGAAATCTGTGAATCATCTTCTAGCTTCAAGGAGGAGATATAATTAATGTTTCTTCTGGATTTAATAGAAGCATGAAAGAATTTAGTGTTTTTATCCCCATCATTTCAACCAAACTTCCCTCAATTTTTCCTCCAATAAGTTTCTTCTTTCAAAAGAAGATCGCCAAGCTCACTAAGAAGATATTTTTCTTTGAGATGATCCTCCTAACACATACCATTTCTGAAAACTAAATCATTGAGAGAACAAATCTCTTTCTCCACTCTCAAATTTTCTGGAAGATATTTTTGAAGGAGGAAGCATTCCAGGTAATCAACTGATCTTTGAGCAAAGAAAGTTTTTGGAAAGGATAAACATCTTGGTGCCTGACACAGAAAAGGAAGCCCACCAATATTTGACTTAGGTCCGAAAAGAGGGATCTTGCATCCACATGGATTCAAACTTAAAAGGGAGTGACGGGGAGGGAAGTCAAAATTGATGTTGAGGGAGACAGGGAAATGATCATAACTGATAGGGGATTGACAGAGCATTTAAGGAGAAAATTTTGTTGAAGCCAATCTTCCAAGATCAGAAATCTGTCAATCCCGACAGCCATGTCACCGAACCTTGGACGACGATTGTTCCAAGTGAACCAACAAGAGTGGGGTTAAACATCTAATAAATTTGTACTATCAACAAAGGAGATAAAATCAACTTGAGAGCATGGCTGCCAGCGAATGCCACCCCGCTTATCTTTATCCAAAAGGGTAGCATTGAAATCCCTAACAACAATGGATTTGGAGTCCGTGATGGAGCCTAGGATGTCTGGACCTTAGACTAGGTTTCACATTTTTAATAGGATTATTTGGGCCATAAACATTGCAAAGATAGAAGAACTCGTCTGAATGTTTCAAACTAACCTTACACCATTGAAAATAAGGATTATCCGAAAAAGTCGATACAACAACTACTAGTCTTCTATAGAATGACCAGATGCTAGAGAGCACCATCCGAGTCAACGAAGAAGCCCTCCCAAACCTTTCCAACTATGAAACCAACCAATAAGACAATCCACACTAGACATTTTCGATTCTTGAATTAAACAAATTGAAACGTCCAACTCTGCAACATAGCGTCTGAGAAGACGTTGTTTTTTAGGGGCATTAAGGCCCCTAACATTCCAAGATAAAAGATTCATCTTTTCTTTAGAGAGGACGCCTCTCCTACTTGAAAATGGTAAAAATGATCGGAGTTGCATTTTTTTACCAGCAGCTACCTCCTTTAGGGAAAGACTATCTTTGGAAGGATGTTTGGGTTGAGCTTTCGAACCTAGATCCGTATTGAGGATTCTCGGAGTCGAAGGAGAAGGATAGATGCAAGCCGATATCTTTGGAACGAAGCTCAAGATCAACCTCCAAATCATTGTGCTCCTCCCCGATCTAACATATTTAGAGCTAATCAGATCTTCTTTTTCACTAACCCATTTTTCCAAGGAGGCTACATCGAATTGATCCCTCTTGAAACAAAGAGAGAGGATACGAGTGGAGTCATGAATCACAGATGCAGTCTCTTTGACCAGAGCTATGGTGCTTGGGTCGAGAGCCAGGGCTCTGTGAAAGAACCTTTCTAGGAGAGTCTATAGAAGGGATAGAAACTTGTCTGAAGAAAGAGGAACAAAGACCATTAGAGCTGGTGATTGAGAGATTTTTTTTTTTCAAAAAATGGTTCTCGAAGGAGGGTTTTTACAAACATTTTGGAAATGACCGGGCTGTTTGCAATGAAAACAACAATTAGAAACTACCTCATAGTCGACCTTTTGAACCCATTTCCCACTGGAGGATGAGATCACTATGAAATCTTGCAGTTTTTTGGAAGAATCTACGAAACACAAACTCGAGTGAAAGAAGAGAGAGAGCCTTCGAGGGTCACCGGATCAATACGAATAACTCGTCCCAGGGTAGAGAAAATTTTCTTAAGGAGATTTGGAGACCAAAACTCACTAGGAAGAGAATAAATCTGGATCCAAACTTGAAAGCCATCCATTTCTGCTTGGTCTGGGTCAAAGTGAGTGATCCACCCATGAATATGAATCACGAATCAAAGAGTAAAAAAGCTTTCCTCACTAGAGAGTTGTCCTGTTGAGCTTCACTTTGAAATATCACCAAGAAAAAGACTTTATCCAAGAAGTGGATATGAAGGTTACTCCCCATTGGGTTTCATAACAACAACTGTGGATTCCTTTAACCGAAAAATGATGAACCAAAAATTTGTTGTTATCACTCTTTTCCAAGGAGATTGAGTTGAGAGGCGAGTCCGTCTGAGTCCTCCAGGGAAACAAACACAAAATCAGCTAGTAAAGAATCTTCTTGGGAAGAAACGCTCCCTATACATCCTTCGTTAACCCATTCAAACAACCACTCTAGATCCCGTGTGATTCGGGAGAGCAGACGATAGGCAGGGCCATGCATCCCTTCATGTCTTCCGAGTCGTAGGTAGGTTTGGGTTTGGATCTATTGCGACGTTTGAATTTTGTAAAAAGGACCATTTGCAATGTGATCCCCAATCATTTTTTCGACCATCTTGCTTCCACCCAATTTCCCCTTTCATCTCCCATACTATCTCAATAAATGTATGCCTTATACCATAAGTAAAGTAGAGATTATCTTTTAACAAGGATCCATCCAAGAATTCATTAAAACTATAGGAATTATGAGCACATAATTCTTGATAATTCATAAGATGTGGGAAGGAAAAAAATTATAAGAAAAAATAAAAACAATATGTCTAGACAGGAATGAAAGGAAACTAACTTCTAGACAATCTCCTAAAGAATAATTTAACTAAAAGGAATGGAGAAGAAATACTAGGAAAATATACCTTGAGAACTTGGTCATAGAAATGGGTGTTTTTGCCAAGAATTTAAGCAATGAAGTTGATTTCATCCTTTGATGTCGACTTTTCTTCATCGGTTGTATTACACAAGAGAAAAGACAACATATCCGCTTTCGAGTAGATGCACTTCCATTTATCAACACAATTCTCTTTTCTTCATTAATCTTTAAGAGTTATTGTCTAATAGCATTACCTCCCAATTCTCTTTTCCATAATAATTTTATATATGTATTTATAGATGTGGACATTTTTAAGTGTATAGGATTATAGTATCTTTATTTTATTTTCTTTGTTGTGACAATTTAATTTTCTAACTCTTATGCTTGTGTTTATAGACACTAAAATAGTTTCTTCATTGACGTTTCACTGTACATGTTTCTTCATTCATATGAACTTGAATCTATATTGTATACCGCTACCCTTATATATCACAAGTGAATTGTGGGTCCCTCTGCTTGGTTTCTCTCTACATCATGAAGACCATTATTATTCACCATTGTATTCAATATATACACATTCTTTTTTATGCAGCCCTGTGTAGTTTGTAAATTTGGTCAATGGAGAGAGGTGAGTTTTATTTTTGTTGGCATTGTTATTGCCAACATATGATTGTAGATGTGATTTTCCTGCTACATTTAACTTTGGGGATTTAACCTCAAATATACGGGCAATCCACTTTACATTCCCATATAAATAACTTGAGAGAATATTTTTGAAAAAAAATGGTTCAAAGTTTAGAAAAATGAAAACAAGCACTCACTTTTAGTTTGATCTATGTTGTGTTTTTTTTATTTCATTTTTCTATTGCAATTATGTATTATTATAGAGAAGACATAGAAGCCAATCAAATATGTTAGTATCTTACGAGAATCATACATGGATGTTATGCATTAAGAACATTCATTGTGAGGAGGAATTTTATAGGAAACACTTTGTTGTCCATGTCATTTACCATAAAAGAACAAATTTGAGTTGCAATGAAATAAAGGACGAGATCTTAAAAATATTTAGTTGATGATCCTATTGGTGCTCAATTTGATCTTGCACCATTTTTCCTTGAAATTCTTTAGTTTGCGGGCTCTGTCATGTTTTCTATCTCCCTGTATTGATGCATGAAATCTTTGTCCTTCATTTGGTTGCCATGATTAGTCCCTTCCTTTGGTTGAGGATCATTTTAAATCCAGAATTTGTTTTCCATTCCACTTTGTCCATGTGAAATAATTTGTAACTTGGGTGTAAAATCGGGTTTTTTCCCTTCCTTCCATTTTTCCACAATCACATTTTGTTTTCCCTGTCAATCTTTATCCCAATACTTGTGGAAAAGTGGTCCTTTCTGATTGGATGCAACTCGGTGGATCACATTTGGGCCTTATATCATTTCCAAATTCTCTGTCTGAAAGAAAGATTCATTTCTGGGTGCAAATGGTGATTTCCTTGCATTTTACTGATTTGATAGGTGTGTTTTCCCTGTCAATTTTATATCTCAGCATCTATGGAAATGTGGCCCTTTCTAATTTTATGTGGCTTAGTGGGGAAATTTGAAAATCTAAAGCCCGATTCAACTCAATTTTTTCCACGTGGAGGCCTACGCTCATCTAAAAGTCCCCTCTTGGTTTGACCTTTGGAGTTGCACTAGGGAGACAAGTGGAGGTTTCTACGACCTTGCCCAAACTTAGACTTTTTCATGTGGCGGTGTAGCTTTGTCAAACCATGGACACGTGGAGGTCGACGCTCATTTAAGGATCTATCTCGGGTTCTTACCTTAGTAATTTCTCCAAGGGGACATGTGGTAAGCCCGCACTTTTGGGGGTCTCAGTTTTTGTGCACCATCTCAAAATTGTGCCAAGGAGACACATGGTAGGTTTTTCCAGCTCCTCTCTTTGCTTAAACTTTTAAAGAAACTTTCTAAAGTCCTAAGACATGTGGAGGGCCCCTGCTTGTTTGGGGACCTGCCCCTGTACTTGACTTTTAAAGAAGCGCCGAAGGGACACATGGAATTTTCTTCCCACTTTGCCCTTGCTTGGACTTTTCACAAGCCAAAGGAAAAGCGTGCGGACCTAGACACATGCGCCTTTCGCTGGTCCTTAAAATTTTTCAACAACTCTACCGAATCGAGACACATGGTGAGCCCGCACTTGTTTGGGGTCTCACTTTTGGGACCATCCCAAAGGTGTGCCAAGGAGACATGTGAAGTCTTCTGCTAGCTCCTTTTATGTTGAGACTTTTCAAAGGCCAAAAGGCATTTTCTTGGGCCCAAGGCGGTGGAAGGCCCGCGCTTGTTTGGAAACTTACCTCTATACTTCTCCTTTGTAGTTACACCAAGGAAACACATGGACAAATCTAATAGAAATTTAAAAGAGGTAGAATCGATGGTTGTTGTGCATTGTTTTTGATTTTTCCACCTATTTTTTGTTCCAAGACTCCAGAAAGTGTGAATACGCATTGATTTTCTTGTGAATCAGACTCACGGTGCATGTATACGGAATAATCCATGCATGGACACTCATTTTTAGAGGCATGAATGCAGGTGTCCATGCGGGGGCATTCATTTCTCAAGGTGTTGCCTCGGGGGTGAAAAGGATTTCTTAATAGCTCCACTATACAAAGCTACCGAAAATGATTAAAACAGGATTTCTCACATGAAAGAGTAAGAATGATTAAAAGGATTGTAAAAATGTTGTGGCATGGCATCCCAGTCATCAATCGAGGGTGAAGAAACGTGATCAGTTCCTAATTTTTCCACCTAGCACTACGGGTTCAAATTTGTTAAATGTCACTTTTAAGACAAATTGTTAAGAAGCAAAGGTTTCTCGAATATTACTATTTTTTGAGGGGGAAATTTGGGATGATTGAGCAAGTGAAATGTATAAATATAATGAGAATACTCTTGCAAAGGGTCGGGGGTTGAATTCTTAAGAGAAAATTTGAGAGAGCCCATCTTCCTGAGAGACCAATCCAAGAAACTTGTTAATTTCATGTGTTTTAGATTTCAATCACATCAAGTTGGTTGCAAGTGTATAGCCATTGAAAAGCTCTGAGATTGTTCAAAGAAACTTTCCCTCTTGATGAATCTAATAAATTTTGAATTAATCTGTGTCAATCTTGGACCAATTTTTGTCTACTTTATTTTAGAATGTTTGCAAGTAGTTTTTCTTATCCCTATTGCAATATTGTGTTAAATTCCCTCCGAATCACATGGGATCTTGTCCCTGTAACTATTTAATGATATTTTCAATTTTATTTCAAGAAGATCCTTCATCCCGCAATGAGATAAAAAATTTAAAATCATTTCATTGTCATTTGTTGATAAAGATTATCTCGTAAGTCTTTGAGTGTATCTTAGGCGTGAGGAAATAGGGGTCTTTGATGATGAATTGAGTCTTTAGCTTGAGCCTTCGTGTTAAATTGTTGGAGATTGTGTGAAGCGTGCAAATCTGACCTCCATTGATGCACACCTTCTACTTGAATGAATATTTCAGCTATTCTAAAGCTTTCTGTCATTTAGTATTCCAATTGTTGTGAAGGTTCTCAAAGATCTGGCATAATCAATTTTATCCTTCTTAATCTCCCACCAAAATTATTCAAAAACAATGAATCCATCCTGAACTACCCTTGTTTGCCATGTGTGTCCACAAATGTATAAATTCTTTTGCCAAAATATGTAGAAGCAATCAAGATCCCATAATGTCTCTAGTAACATTTAACCTTGTTTAGGAAATATCACCATTCTTTAGAAGTGACAACTCGTGAGAGTTAAATTGTGGTGCATTGATCATATTTTCTTCAGGGTCCCCTTTCAAATTTGTGCAAAGAAGGATATCTTCATTCTCCTTCACCGACAAAGGTTACAAAACAGGTCCTCTCACCCCTGTTTGAAAGCCATGGCCTAAAGCAAAGTGAGGATAGATCAAATCCTTAATGAAGGTGTTATCCATTTCTCCGATGCCTAAGTGACAAAGAGTCAGAAAAATCCCCTCCCCAACTACAAAACAACTCATAATATGATTTGTCTATCTCTCAATGCCCTGCTAAATATTCGATGCTTTGCTTGGTTTCCAAGGGAGAATCAATTTGGATACTAACACCAAAATGTCATCATTCCCGAGGAGCTGATTTACTTTCCTAGGATTATTTGATCTCGAGATTTATTTGGCTCGTCAACAACACCATAATGGCGCTATTTCTGGGGACATGAAGTTGTGTGCAAAGTTTGAACACCATCAAAAACGCATATAGACCTTGGTAAATTCTTCTTACAAATTTTAAAGTGTAAATACATTGTTGAAACATCATCCTGTGTCCAGATTTGTAAAAATCAAGCAAAGTTACAAGTTCTGCATGTCATATTTCTAGTTTCAGTGGTTTTTTACACTAAGCTTACATCATCAAAGTTAAATATGAGTAAATGAGGGTCATATATATTAAGCTTTACATGAATCCAAAGTGTTGACAGATCAATTTTAGTGCATTTGCACAACTAACGTGAAAATCCTTAGTGGCGACTCCGTGTTGAATGAATTTTTGATAAATGCCAGTGTCTTAACCTCTATCAATTGAAATTTATCACTAATTTTTGAATTTCATTGGTTGTTTCGAGAGATGGGAAAGGGAAAAATCTGAAGGAAGAAGAATCGGAAACTTGTTGAAGATCAAAAATCAAGCAAAGAGTTATTAATTGTGGAAACTAATCAACCTATCATTGAAGATTGCCATACTTCCTCAAGTGCTTCGAACCAATTAGGTAGTCTTTTTGTAAATATGAATTCTCCAAATGGAGAGGGTCCTTCTTTTATATTTGAAAAATTTACATATTATTTTTTCCATGTGTTCTCCAAAGCTGATAGGATCTTCCAATAAAACAATTTTTAAGAGAACATTAATTCTGAGAATTGTATTCCTGTGCCCCACAAACCCCTCACTCCTCATCATTTTGTTTCTCCTGTAATATCACCTCCCCAAAACAATATGGCCCAGCCCCCACCTAGACCTCCATTTATTGTGAACACTTTTGGTCCTATAGATTTCAGAGGTATGGTTGGATATCCAAATCCTGTGCCCCAAGATGTTAGAAATAGACTACCTAAATTTCAAGGAAATAATGCCATTACTGAGGATCAACACTTAAAGCTTTTTTTCAATATGATGGAAGACTTTGAGATCAAATTTGAGGATGTGTACATAAAATTGTTTATTCATACTCTAGAGGAGGATGCATGGGACTGGTATAAATCTTTTCTAGATAACTCCATTGATTCATGGAAAGAAATGAAGAATGATTTTAGATTACAAGTATGGAGATAAAACAGACCCTAGGTTTCTTTTATCAAAATTTTAAAATATAAAAAAGAATCCTAATGAGTCTATTCATGACTTCAATACAAGGTTCAATAAGACCCTGAATAGGATACTTGTGATCTTGAGGCCAAGTGATGTTTCTTGTTTAATAAAATACTCTGATGCTTTTGATAAGAAGGCTACCTATTATTTGAGGGATAAGAACCCAACAACATTGAGGCAGGCCTTCACCATGGATTTGCAGATTGAAAATAACATCAAGGCAATTGGTAAACCTCCTAAGAGAGAAGGCATCAAGCTAATCAATCCAGAGAATCCTCATTCAAGTAAATTTGTGGATCTAGAGGAGGTTGTAAAAACTTTTGCTAGAGTACAATGAAATATCCTATAAACTAGCCAGAGCGAGAGGATTGGACAAGGTTCCTAAGGTCATCATAAAGCATAAGGTCAAGAAAGATTTGTAAATCATCCTAGGGGTGATAGAGATCTGATGAAAAGGTGATGGACTCGTGGGATCGGAAATAGATAGCCCCAACTCGGTGGAAAACAAATTGGTGCCTAAACCTTTTACCGTCAAAGTTGTTGTTGTGGAAGAAGCCAATGAAATTGAGTGGTGTGACATATGTTTCTTGCCACATGCCCCATGTGATGAAGAAAAATAAGTTGAGGAAGCTGATGATGACACTGATGATGATGTGTGCATGATGGGGTGCTCTACAAGCTCACAACAAGGAGCAACTTCAATGAATTAATCAGTGCTAGAACTGCTGCAAATTTCTAGGATTACATCCATCGGGTATTAGCCCTTCCTCCCTCTCATACTTTTGAAATAGATATGGTACAAGCTTTTGAATTTCCTAGTAATGATTTTGAATACTTAAGGGCATTAATGATTAAAAAGTATGATGGAGGAATCCATTTTGAGGAGGATAGGTAGTTGTTAATGAATGTTGTAGTTGGCCATGAAAAGGAATATAACACTAGGAGTAAAGTTGTTAAAGGGGCAGGGCCTCGAGCCAAATCAAAAATCTAGTTCTCAACAATATCTCAAAAGAAACTCCTAAGAAAGATACATGTGGAAAAAGCCTTGTGTCCCCAAGAAGAATGGTATCCCTTGCCCATGCTCGAGACCATGCAAAATCATTTGTTGTCGATGAGTTTCTCATTCTTCCTCCAAATGTTGCCTTGCTTGAATACGTTCCTTATGAAATTGCCCAAGTCTTGAGTGTAACACTCAAAATTACTAGAACTAGAAAATGGGGATATTTTTTTAAACATACATAAAAAAAGATTACGTATTTAGCGTAATCATACAAATTTATTTAATTAAATTATTGAAATCAAGTTTATTGTTTTGATCTATTTGATAACATTAGTTTCATCCATGTGTAGCTGAGAAGGGTGCATGCAGATCTCCACGATCTCCCTTCACGACTACTTTGAGTGATAATGCTTACTAGCATTTCGGCTCAACCTTTTTTTAAAAGTCATGGGAACCATGTGAAAGTCCTTGGGTCTACCAAAAGTTATTTTTCCAACTTCATATTTTGGTATCGACCATTGCCTACCTCATGTTCGGTGTTCAATTTCCCATGATCGGTTTACTAACAATTTTTAATTTAATTGGAGGACTAAGATATCGACAATGCACAACCATCGATGCATTACTTTGGCCAAAGTTTTCTACCATGTCTTAGGTTACAGCTAAACTCAAGACATCACACTAGTCTTATGAGTTTAAGTCTTCTGCCACCTCACAACTATCCCTTTCACAATTATCTAGATCTTATAGTTTGTATTTACTTTATTTCCAATTTAAGATATCTTGCAAGATTTTATATCGAGATAAATGTCAAATGCTAACTAGGATCATGAGATAAGTGTAATGGATCTTTTCATCTATTTACCATCCCATTTTGTCTCTCTTTTCTTGATGCTTGTTTATTTAAACCGTAAATTACATTTTACAACGATACTCCTCCATTCTCTATACAACATGATTTTACAATCTTATCATATTAATACCAAGTTTACCAAAAGGCCAAATTAAATATATATTAAAATATGTATATTTAATTATTCCTTCGATTAGCTATGCCACTAAATAGCTTATTTAATTTAGAAATTAAAGACAATTGATTGTTACAATAATTGCCCAACTATCGGCTTCATACATTGACAAATATCAAATAAATAAATTTAACAATTTATGATAAGTAAGATTTCTTACTTCTAGTATTTATATTTTACTCATAGTGAGATATTATTACATACAAGGTAATCATCTCTTTATTAAAATCATAAATTACATATGTCGTTAAGGCGAAATATATAACTACTATGGTAACTCTCACATAGTGAGGTTTGAATATTAACAAAAGGTCTAAGATCCCAATAAATTTAGTCAAAATTATGGGATATCATCCTTCTACAAATTGAAATCCAAGTATCTCATTTAGATCCATGCTACGATAAAACTTCATAAAACATGATTTTCCGCATAGAATGTGACAACTAATTTTCTGCAAGACTGGAGAGTAGTGGTATGTTGCCGTTAAAAATGAACGGAATGAATATTAACTCCATTTTCGATGCAATTAGGTAATAAAATATGAAATGATATACAAGTTATTTTACCAACAAAAGTATGGTAATCTACGAGAGGATGTATTATTACATGTTTTTCATC
The DNA here is from genome assembly GCA_018340775.1 of Taxus wallichiana var. yunnanensis. NCBI lineage: Eukaryota > Viridiplantae > Streptophyta > Pinopsida > Cupressales > Taxaceae > Taxus > Taxus wallichiana. Next base: position 172,564,676 of record CM031238.1, read on the forward strand.
AAGATACAACTATGAATGTACACAAATAGAACAACCAATTTCTATTTCAGCAATCATGTTTCACTCTAATCACAAGGATCAAGACATAATCAAACCATAATCATTCAACATCCGAATTCGATAAAACCACAAGCAAATCCTACTTCACATGGTACAAATTCAACTATTATTTTTCTAAACTTCAAATCAACAAACAACTTAACAACACAAAGTCTAAATTCATTATTTCCAAATACCAATTAGACATATTCCCTCTAGGTAATGAGCAGCTCTATAAAACGCACAATAACTTTATTTCAAACAATCAAAATACATTTATATATATTTATAGGAACAGTCCAACTAAATAGTGTAAAAACACCTCTATTAAATCATTTTAACATGTTCTTTCAGGTAATTGATAGATATACAAAACAAATTAACCCACATACCACGGGATGATAATTTTGAATTGTATTTGCATAGGATAACAACAATAAGTTTCTAACACTTCCGATTACTAAAGTCTTTGAGAAAACTAAGTCATCTTACTTAGACTGTTAACACTAATTTACTTTCAATCACGTAATAAAATTATACCTATAGGAAAATCAACTTATACATATCCAAATCGGTTCATTCTAGCATTAATTTCTTTTCTTTTTAGAAATTATTAGAATCCAAAGCAAATATATATATCAGGAAAAATGATGAAATACCTGGTAAAAACATTTTTCACACTACCCAGAAATTGCTTTTCTCATACAAATAAATTATTGTTTGACTGTAATAAAACCTAGAGGCAGAAATCAATTTGGGGTTTCTAGAAATCAAATTTAAATAGAAAATAAAATAAAATAAAAATTGATTAGGAACACCCATCTGCTTTTTTTCTAGGTTTAGCTAAAACCACACAAAGGAAACTTAAGAGAATACATAATCCATCAATTTCCTTTTTAGATTTCATTTCCAAGCAATTAAATCAGAAGCTATCCACAAATTCATTTAATTGCCATTTAAAACAAAATGTGTATTTCCTCATTATTTACAAATAATGCTACAGAGAAAGGAGAAGATATTCATGCCTAAAGTAAACCCAGAATCGACAACCTTCTACTCTTCCTGCTCCAACAAGTTGAATCCTTCCTTCCTCCAAAACTCATGCAGTATTTCCAGAAGAGAAGAATGAAAACAAACAAAGGAGAAATAAAAGAAAATATAATGAAGAAACTATACTATAATGGAGAATTTTTGGGCTTCCAAATGTTGCTTCATGCATCAATGCATGTCTTGATGCCACATACTTGTTGTCGGATGAAGTCTTGTCCCTTTCAAAACTCTAAAATTTTAAATATTAAAATATTATTATTATTATACTTTTTAAATGTTGATTTACATGCCTAATCCTTTTAGGCTTTAAATATATAATTTCACAAATTAATAAGGCATTTTTTTAATTTAATTTTTATTTTAATTGATACCTAACTTAATGGTAAAATTAATCATCATAATATAAGTCCACATATTGCCAATAATATGTTATCGTAATAATTATTTGAATTCCCATGTTCCATATAAAATATTCAAACAAATGAAAAATCACCAAGTCCATAAATAATAATAATTCAAATATTCTCATAAAGCTGGTTTGATATAGCATTGTCAGATAAAACAGAGGCAGTATTCATCACGATCACTACAAAAGTCGAACAAAATATAAGATGACCAAACCAATTAAAATAAAATAATCGAAATAAATAACCGAAAGATTCACTATCATTAATGAATCATTTCACCTATGATTAAGGCCTAATCATGTTTTAGGAAGGATCATCAAGGTGGGTGTGGCCCTATGGGGTTATTCATTCCGCAATGTCATGCCCTCGCAGAAAAGCTGTGGGTCATGATACGACAAACCAAATGAATTTTACACCTAATGATGATCTCGTCTAATCTTGTTTAGACTTAACCGTAGTTAATTTAACTTGCAAGAAATTTTGGGATGTTACATACTCCACCCCTTAGAATAATCATCGTCTCGATGATTTCAAGATAAGTAGAAAAACTAAACCCATCATTCATTTGTTGCATTAATATATTTCAAATCAGCTTAAAATTTTTATCAATATCATTTCAGCTGAATCATAAAGGTCACAACATCCCTTATATATCTAGAAAATCAATCACATAATAAGTAGACATAACACATTAATGTTTAAATGACATATTTTCCAAGTTCATTACAAAATCTTCAACAAGTAACTATTCATTAAAAACTACCTTAGTTCTAATATTCAGTTCTAAGCTTATCTATAGGTTTTTCTTATCTACTTCTTTATAGAAAACTGAATTTAGAACTATAGCAAAAATATATTCTTAAAAATAAGTCAAACAGATGTGGAAAAGTAGTTTGGACATCTTCCAGATTCTCCTAAGTGGCACTTTCTTCAGAATATTGGTCCCACTGGACCTTACATTGTGAAACCTCACAGTTTTTCAAGTGCAACTTGTGGGTTTCTAGTATCCTTATAGGCTCAACCACGATTACCCCTGGATCCAGAACCTGCAATGAATCCCAATTAAGTACATGTGTTAAATTAGGTACATATTTCTTAAGCAAGGATACATGAAATACATTGTGCATCCTGGATAGAGCGGGAGGTAGTGCTAGCTTGTAGGCTACTGGTCCAACGACCTCTAGGACTTCAAATGGTCCTACAAACCTAGGAGATAGTTTGGTTGACCTGCCAAACGAAATGGAACTCTTTTTAGGTTTGACCCTAAAAAAATTTTATCTCCCATGTTAAATTTTCACAATTCTTTTTATTGATACGATGGACAAGATCCGAAGATGTAGGCGGATAAGGAAGCCGATGTAGATAAGGCGGGCGCACATGAGCAATTACTGCACGGTAGATCCAAGTAACTGCGAGACACGATGCTTGTGAGAAAAAGACCACGTTAAAAGATATTTAGGTGGCTGCGAGAAGCGGGTCGGGAAGCGATAAGCTCCCTCGGCGGATGTCAGTCCACGTTTTCAATTAAGTAAAGAAGCATACATGATAAAAGATGTACGTACAGGACTAGATTTTCTGATCAAAGTAATAAACGAGAATCTAAACAGCAGACAGAAAGCAAAGAAAAAAATAGGAAGCTGTGAAAACAAAGCTGGATTTGTGTTACTGTGTCCTTTTACTATCTCGAGGATGAGGATGATCGGCGTCGATTATGTAGAATCGGCGTCGATTAGTTCGGATCGATCGGATCGGTCGTCGATATAGATCGGCGTCGCAGTCGAGATAGATCGGTGTCGGCCCGATAGATCGGCGTCGATCAGAGACAAAGTGCGAGAAGATTTGGAAATCGAGAAAATGAAGGCAAGATCGTCAAGCGTCTGTCTTTGGATCTGCTGAAGAAGCGGAGAGATCTTTGCAAGAGCTCCACATCTTTGGATGCGAGCAGAGTCACGAGAAAATCAATGGAGCGTGCGATGTTGATGTGATAAGAAGCGAGTAAGCGGTGCTCCTCTCGGGGATTGATTTGGACAAGATTCGCTCTCATTCGATAGATAATGTTCACACTTGATGCTCAAAATCTCTCGTTCTCTTCTCTCTCTTATCAATCTGTGTCTCCCAGGCAGGCGAGTTACAGGCCTCTATTGTAATCGGCGCTTAAATCGGCGCCGAAAAATCGGCGTCGGCCAAGTACCGGTCGGCGCCGATCATGGAGCAGAGACTCGAGATGGCCAAAAGGAGTGATTTATGGAAAGATAAGAGTGATCCCTCCACCTCAAATACGGGAAATATCCCTTTCCCTTGGTTTGGGAGGAGGAGAAATAGGGGGATATATGGATAGAATAGATATGGGGTAGATAAGTGGTTAGGATACATGTAAAAAGGTGTAATTAAATAGTTAATATTTAATTACTCACGGGTAAAACATAATGGGGTGAATTAAACTTAGGATAGGTGTTTAAATCACAAATTGAATAATACCCCAAGGGGATAGTGGTGATATAAACGTGCCCCAGGTTACCTGAGAGAGAAAACGCGCACGAGGGACACTAAATTGGATAACCAATTTTAGGTGTCTACATTTTGCCCCTTTTTGTCAAGTAACTTGCGATAAGCAAGGTTGTGAGACAAAAACAAGGAGGTGGAAGAAAGGAAGAAAAAGTGATGATGTGATCCCCCTCAAACTAGGGATGGGATGGGTGATAGAACAAACGATCCCAAGTTTGAAAAAGGTAGATGAAAATGCGGGATGCCCGACTAGATATGCAGAGTAGACCGGATCATTAATGATGATGCACAAAAATAAATAAAAAGCAGTGACCTAAGGAACTCACATTGGTGGTAGGGAGACTAGGCGGTCTCCTCATGAGGCGAGCGTTAGTACCTACGAGACCCATGAGTGTAAGGAGGGCTGCAAAATAGTCGGCATCTAAAGAGAGACACATTGGTAGGGACAACGAGACGGGCAGTGCAAAGCGAGGCGGCGTTAGTGCCTACTGAGACCCGTTAACTCTAATTTGCAAAAAAAAGTGCGAGTGCCCCATGCGAAAGGAACAAACTCGAAATGGATGATAATATCGAAAAAATATGTGCAAAAGGTAACACTCGGGCGGGATAATGACCGAGATAGATAAGCCAAGCATCAACACCATGGCAAGAAGATTAGGAGATGGAAAAGCGGCGGAGAATCACACTAATGCGGCGGGCAAAAATGAGTATAAATCGGCGTCGATTTAGACAAATGCGCGCAAAAAAAAAGAAAAAAAAAATCGCGACCCGACCACAAAAATCGGCGCCGACAGTTCCCAGCATATATAAATATGCCAAAGGGAAACGTGAACGATTTATTTACACCGTGACGATTGATTCAGAGAGAATCAAAAATTGGATTTGAGCACCATGGAAGCCTCTGGAAGCGGTCAGAAGCGGAGGAGGACACGACCTGGGGTAAGTGGTTCTTCTTGAACCCGTCATTATTTTTTTTTTTTTTTTTTTTTTTTTTTTTTTTTTTTTTGGTGGGAGGCAGTGTTTTACATCATCGGCTTTGCCTGCCAATCGGCGTCGATTGAGATAATCGACGCTGATTTAATGAAAGCGGTGCCGATTGAATTCAATCGGCGTCGACTATATATATGATCGGCGCCGTTTGTATTTAATCGCGCATGATTGGAGAATATTTGGATAAAAATGATAAAATTGTTTTGGATGTTCGGATTTGGGTAAATATGAAGCTAACATTGCTCTTGATGTCGTGGATGCAGGCACGAGAGGTATTACACATGAGGATGCGATTCAGGAGTTCTTGGAGACCATTCTCCAGCGTCTTGCAGCCTTGATTGGCGCCACTTAGAGTTAGCCGGGCTCGGGGGCTTTCGGTACTGAGGCGAGTGCCGCGAGATGTAGAGTTGATCACGAGCACTAGTGCGGCGATGGGATAGCAGACTTGCATTTTGGTTCGGGGCGGGTGAGATGACCATCACCCACGAGGACATATCTGAGGATTTTGAGGCTGCCGATCACTTTGGGGACCCGATAGAATTACGCCACGAGAAGCGGCGGCGAGAGGGCCTAGTCGATTGTATGGAGAGCGAGGCGAGATGATTGAGAGATAGTGTCAAGGCGGTGAGGATAGCCTCGCAGTATAGACGAGGATGTTCCCGGGGAGCGAGACGTATAGTGTTGATTCGAGATGGCGATCTCCTACTTTGCTCTACCAGATTCGGGAGGTGGGAGATTCCCATTGTTATTACTAGATTGCGTTTGTGACATCCTGCAGTTCAGACAGGTGTTCGCATTTGCTGATGCCTTGATAGCTCAGATATATTATGAGTTATGGATGTATACCCAGGGAGGAGGACGAGGCATTGATGTCGATTTTGTGCTCCATTCTTTGGGCATATGAGCACATAGCGGTGATCGAGCCATCAGGCTTCCTTGGATGCAGCGGCGGGGAGCTATTGATTACGGATTCGGTGATGGCGGGCGATATGGCCTCGGGAGATACGGGAGATCGCAGATTGGTATCTTGAGCGTTTCGGGATGCGACACGAGGCGAGTCATCTCGGAGACCATATCGGGTATTTCGACATGGGCAGTCGGGATGCTCACTGGTGGGATTGAGGCGGGCGGGGGTGGTTAGGGGCGCGAGGCTGATATGTGGGAGCGCGTCCCGTTTATACGGGTATTGAGAGCGATTCGGCCTAAATACGAGAGCAGTCCGACTACCTACGGCCTTATAGGCGAGCAGAGAGAGACTGCGATCTCTGCCGATTTTGATCGGCGAGATCCATTTGAGAGAGGCCCCACCCTCCATGAGGCGTGTGATGATGATGCTTTGGAGTGGATGATGGTTATGCGGCATGGTATGCGGCAGAGCTACCACGACACCTTCGGCATCTATAGATGCCGAGGAGGAGGATATAGCTACTGATCTTTGGAGAGGCTGGAGGAGAGCAGCACGCCACCACACGCACACACACACCGAGGCGGCTCTCGAGGAGATCGAGCTCGGCGGTGGAGAGGATGCCACGATTTTGGAGAGAGACCGCTCGCCGGGAGGCGAGATACTGGCGATCAGCGAGAGGATCGCTACCACCATCGACATAGGGAGGCCCTCGGGGCCAAATATGGTGATAGGTACCATGTCGAGTGCAGGACACGAGGGCACGACCATAGGAGGGGCACCACCGGCCGCAGCAGCACGGCAGCACCACTACGAGCACTGAGCACAGCACAGCCAGTGAGCTTGAGTACATATCGAGTCTCTCCTCGGCGAGGTGAGATACTACGAGGATGCCTAGCTAGCGGCATGCCCCGAGATGTGCCTCGGTATGGGGGAGGAGATCGGCGGCACCCCAGTGGCGGGGCATCGAGAGGAGGGAGCAGGGGAGAGGCAGAGGTGGGAGAGGCCTCCGGCGGCGAGGTGCGTCTAGCTCGATAGGCGGCGGCCAGGAGAGACAGCCTGGTCCAGAGGAGGGTGGAGGAGATAGTGTCTTCCACGTATCAGATTTCACGATATAGAGATTGATGTATTTTGTATCAATGTAGTGATGTAGCCTCGATTGGAAGGCATTTTATAGATGGCTTGATTGAGAGCCACCCATTTTTTTGTTGTACAGACACTCATGTATATATATAGATTCATCATTTCCTTTGTCATATAATTGTTCTCATGCTTTTAATTTTGATATACATGGATAGATGTAGCGTAATTATGATGGATATAGACATAGACCGATAGATGATGAATAGATGTGATGGGATAGACATAGATGTAGAGGATATAAATAGATGTGATTTGATGTGATTGATATGTGGATTTAATTTGGATGAGAAAATAGATATAGATAGATGTAATGTTACTTGGATGGACAAGTGTTTAGATGATGTGATGGATAGGTGGGAGTTGATAGTTGGAATGGATTTGATATTTTTGAGATTTTTAATTAAATTTTGATGAAAATAGATAGATAGACCCACATGTGTTTATAATAGAGGCGATGAGATGTGTTTTGGACAAAGTAGATCAGATGAAATTAGATAAATGATAGAGTTTGATTAAATTAACATGTTAAATGTTAATTTAAGCTGGATGAAATAATTGGAAATACTCTGTGAGAGTCGAGGGCGTAATGAAAATGACCTTGATTAGAAATAAAGGAAATACACCCGAGATAAGAAGAAAAATGATAATTTGGACTCCCAATGACCATAAATAGAATCTGGATAGGAAACCAAAAGATCATGCATCTGAGGCCCTATATGAGGTTAAAATAAAACTGACACTAACTAGCCGCAAACCAGATTTAGGGAAGCGGAAGGGAGCGGTAAGTAGGTATCTTGTCGAAATTTACAAGGGACGAGAATACATGTTCATCTTTGGGAAAATAGGATTCTCCATATGATCGACAAAAGGTCTTATATCTCGGCTTCATGATTTACGGCGGAAAAAAAGCGATCAATGCGGAAGTTTGCTAGATATGAAAAAAGCTGATCAATACGGGAAGTCTTTCGGTGATGCTAAAAAGTGTATAAAGTAGTGAAAGGCTGATCAATGCAAGAAGCCTTGAGTATTCCTTTGAAAGCAGCCGTCCTTGAGGAGCGAGTGCGTATTTTGAATTTTAATGATAGCCATCCTTCGAGGGCATGGTCTATATCTTTTGATTCATTTGATTGTATGGATAGCTGTCCTTCAAGGGATCAGTCTATCTTTTTTTTTTTTTTTGGATAGCATCTTTTTTTTTTTTTTTTTGAAAAACTTTTTGGAAGAAGCTGAGTTTAGACCTAGATAGATCAGATAGAGGGGAAGAAAACGTATAAAGAGCACGCACTCATGCCCCGAGTAGATCCGATTAAGATAAGCACTTGGGACAAATGAAGCGGTGATTAAGGTATTCCTACCATGAGGAGAAACATATCCAGAAGAAAAATGCTATGAGTAGAGCCGCGATACTCATTTTAAAAAAAAAGACAATAGGTGGAGAACCACATAGTTTCGAATCACCATGAAAGTATATGACTGGTTGTTAGATGGATGAAAGATCTGTCTTGCGACTAGATTTGTGTAAGATAGATTTTAACAGTAGAAGGGCCGTAGATGCAAGGCATTAAGAGGTTCCACTTCAGGTATACCATCCATGGAAGATAGACGATAAGCCCCAGACCCATATTTATGAGTGATAACGTACGGACCCATCCAGTTGGGAGCAAACTTACCACGCTGACTCCTTTCGAGTGTAGTGACATTTTGATTTTCTTTAAGAACAAGATCACCAATTTTGAAGTCACGGTGCTGCAAGTGCTTGTTATAAGCACGTTTGACATGCTCAAGATAGACTTGATGATGTTCAAGAGCGTTGAGACGCCGCTCATCTAATAATTCAAGTTGTCTTTAGCGATTTTGATGATAGCCCTCATCGAGAGACAAATTCTCTCGAGAGAAACACGGAGAGATGGGATTTGGACTTCCAAAGGAAGAACGACCTCGAGACCCATAGCGAGAGAGAAGGGAGTAGCACCAGTAGGAGTACGAATGCTAGTCGATAAGCCCAGAGAGAAAAAGGGATATGTAAATGCCAATCCCTACCAGCTCGACTAGTTACCTTTGCGAGGATATTACGCAAAGTTTTATTGGAAGCTTCGGCCTGGCCATTAGCTTGAGGATAGTATGGAGAAGAAAAGTTGAGTTTGATATTGAAAGCGTCGCAGAGGTTCTGCAAATCAACGTTCTTGAAAGACTTACCATTATCTGTGATGAGTTTGTGTGGAACACCAAAGCGACAAATGATGTGTTGATAGACAAAATCAACTATGGGTTTAGCTTTTGTTGAAGAAAGAGGGATAGCTTCCACCCACTTAGTAAAGTATTCAGTGGCAGTAATGATAGAATGATGATGCTGTGAAGAACGGGGATTGATGAGACCAATGAGATCAAGACCCCATTGCGAAAAAACAAAAATCCATTTGTAGGTTGTAAAAGCTTGACTAGGGATATGTGTGAGATTGGAATGTTGTTGACACTTGACACATTTCTTAGTGTATTCACAACAATCTCGATTAAGAGAAGGCGATAATATCCCAAACGTAAGATGCGTTTAGCTACGGCCAAGCCACTAAAATGTCCACCACGAGATACCGTCATGGACCTCTGGATAGCTTTAGATGATTGAGGGTTTTGAGGCACGAAGAAAAAAATACCATCAAAGCCGCGTTTGTAGAGGATCCGCCTAGAATAGTATAGCGATTAGCGCGTAGGATAAAAGATCTTCTACCATTGGAAGTCAGATCTGGAGGAAGCACTGAATGAGATAGATAATCAACGATCTGTTGATACCACTCATCCTGAGTATGGGTTGTGACAGCATGGATTGAAGTTAGTTGCCTAAGATGAGATGGTTGATCTAATCGTTGCACAGCCACATAAAGTCGCGAGTCCTCGGTAAAAGGTGGGATAAGTGAGGCTAACGAAGCCATTGTATCTGAATCGATTTGCAGTGCGAGGAATAGCTTGGATAGTGAATTTATCGAAAGATTGGAGTTGAACGAGAACGATATCACGATATTTTTGAAGGATATCATTCTTGCATTGATAGACACCCGTGACTTGATTAACGATGAGTTCAGAATCACCAAAGATGTCAATATGACGAGCGCCGAGATTAATGGCATTTTGAAGACCCAAGACAAGAGCTTCATATTCAGCCATATTATTGGTGCACTCAAAGTTCAATTTGTGTGCGGCCCAGGATAGGCGTACCCCGAGGAGGAATCATCACGAAACCTGCGCCTCCCCCCTTGGCATTTGGATCCATCGAAGAAGAGCTTTACTTTAAATGGAGAGCAGACCAAAATCAATTTGTTGGATATATTCATCGGGGAATTGAGCAAAGGGGACTTGAGTGTCGGAAGAGGAGCATCGGCTAATTGATCTGCATGATGACTTTGACCCTTGATAGACTTTTGCGGGATAACTCGAGATCAAATTTCTGTCATAAGCATGAGCAACGAGTGATACGATCATTGTGATAAGGCTTCGCATGAATTGTCTTGAGTGGATTGACACTTGTGACAATGTAAGTTTTGTGATTAAGGAGGTAATGCGAAGCTTAGAAGTTTGAAGAAGAGAGCACAACATGACTTTTCAGCTTGGAATAACGTGTTTCATACTCATGGAGGTGCGGTGATGTAATAGACAGCTTGTTCTTTACATGCAAGCGTCCGATGCGAGATCATGGCTCCCGAGAGCATGGTCGATCACGAGAGATATAAAGATAGAAAGGCTCCCCCTCGCGTGGAGGTGTAAGCACGAGTGGAGAAAGAAGATAAGCTTTGAGATCATCGAAGGCCTTTTGGCGATGCTCATCCCATTCAAAATGAACATTCTTACGGAGGAGATGATGAAAAGGTTGACGGTCGACAATTGTGAGATAAAAGCGCCTTTGATTGAAGACGTCCTTGGAGACTGCGGAGTTGCTTTAAGTTAGAAGGGGGAGGCATCTCAAGGATAGCTTTTATTTTTGCGGGGTCTACTTCAATACCCCTAATGGAAATGATAAAACCTAAAAGTTTACCAGTGAGAACGCCAAACACGCACTTAGATGGATTTAGACGAAGACAAAAGTGAATAAGCCTCTCAAAGAGAGGTGCAAGAATGAAAAGATGATCCTGACGACGTTTGGATTTACCGAGGAGATCGTCGACGTAATCTTCCATAGTTTTGTGTAAGAGATCATGGAAGATGTAGGTCATTGCTCGCTGATAGGTTGCTCCTGCGTTCTTAAGACCGAAAGGCATGACACGATAACAAAAGGTCCCCGAGGAGTTATGAAAGAAGTCTTATGTTGGTCTACAGTGTGTGATGAGAATTTGATTATACCCGGAGAAACCATCCATAAGAAAGCATCTCATGACCATGATTAAATCCACGAGTTAGTCGATATTAGGTAGAGGAAAATCATCTTTTGGACAAGCAAGATTAAGATCCGGAAGTCGGTACAAATTCAAATTTTCCCGGTAGCTTTAATTCTTGGTACTACATTGGAAACCCATTGTGGATAATCGATGGGTTGGATGAAGTTAGCGAGAAGCAAGCAAGCTTTGCAATTCTTCTTTAACAAGAAGGGCTACTCTAGGGTGCATTTTACGTAATTTTTGTTTAACCGGTTTGATGTCGGGAAGAGTAACGATATTGTGGACCACGATATCGGGATCGAGTCTGGCATATCCTCATATGACCAAGCAAAGGCTTGATGATGGTTGGAAAGAAAAGTGGTAAAGTCTCCTAACTCCTGTGGATTAAGGGATTGGCCGACCTTAATGATGCGAGGGTCTTTAGAAGTCCCTATATTAAGGTCGACAGTGGCTTCGTTGAGAAGCGTAGACGTGTCAGAAGGAATGGTTTTAGGAAGATAGGAATCCTCTTTGAGATAGGTGAGGACAGAATCATCATCCACACAGTGGATAGTGTTGATAGTAGGAGAGTCGTCTCCAACTATTTCAGGGAAAATTAACGGTATGGAAGTGGACCTGTCATTAGTCTTATAGGCTAGTGGCCCTAAGGAAATGGTATTGACTAAAAAAAAAAGTTAGACGGGATGGAAATGGCGTCGTCCACATCGAGTGATGCTTCTGACTTAGCGGGAGAAGATGGTTCCTCAATAGGAAGAGGCTCATCGAGAACAGTGACGGTGGCTTTTGAAAGAGGTTTAAATCCTAAACCAAATTTTTGATGTGGCTTGAGAGTTGGAATGGACGCGAGGTCATGCACACCTTGTTCATATTTACCCAAGCCAAAGCCCTTCCCACGCGCATCGATATAAATAAGTTTTTGCAAGCGTGGGATTACATGTAGACAATCGAACCTGTTAAATAAGGTTTGGTCTAGGAGGAGAATCGGGTGATAGTGAGGCGTATCAAGACCACCGTAAGTAAATGAAATTAGTATTGATTGATTGGGAGACCAATGGTGACGATGCGACCAAGACTGGCTGATATTCGGGTTGTTTATGCAGTCTACCATACTCACTAGGTTTGAGATGGGTGTCGAAAAGAAAGGAGAGGAAGCTCTCCCGGTGAGAAAGCTGCTGATGTCTCTTCTAAATTTTGTAAATCCGGTAGTTTGGTTGTAGGTATGGAAGAAGATGAGGCCCGTCGGGAGAACAAGCATTTTCCTTTAGAGAGGAGACCACTGTGGTCATGTCGCATTGTGCGGAAGGAAAAGGATCTCTGGATGAGTATAGATTTTGCCCTCATATTGATATTTTAAGCATCGATGGAGGGTGGATGGGACCTGATGCATTGCGAATCCGAGGAGCGTCGAGGATCATATTATAGTGGAATTTCCCTTGACAATGTAAAAGAGTTCGTGAAGCGACTTCTTACCTACTCGAATGGGTAGGACCACGGTTCTAAAAAGTAGCTGCTAGCTGATCGTTAAATGATCGAAGAAGCGAAAGGCGGGGGTGACACTACGTTCTTTGTAACTTAAGTTGCTCGAATGTGTGCGAGGAGATGGCGTTGAGTGCAGCACCTTTATCGATCATAATGCGTTTTAATGTAGTGTTGTCGATTTGGGTGTGATAAAGAGGAGCCTCGAATCCTCGGAAGAAAGGAAGGAATTTCTGAATCTTCAAAAGAAATGGTGGTTGATGGTCTATTGATCAACAACCATCTCGAAGAAAGTGAGGCTCATCTGAATTCAACTGCGATGCGGCGCAGATTATCAATCGAGCACTTTGGCGATGTTGCGGAGAGGATTGAATGAGGTCAAAAGAGACATTTTGACCGGAGCACAGGTGAGTTGTTTCATAACTCTCCTCCCCGTGACACGGGAATTTGAGCCGAGGTGCGGCACGAATAGAGACCCGAGGTCTCGGGGCTAATGAGGAAGGAGGAACTCCTTGGGGGCTGCTGAGAAATGACAACCCGTGGTCGAGATCTTTGTAGATGAGGATGGATTATCATCTTTGTTGGGTTCTAGTGGATATGAATTGTGTCGATTTGAGAAGGTGGAAGATCATTTGGAGTGGAATCACTAGAAGTAGAGGTCCGAGTAGATCGTTGGGGCTCAGATGGAGCTAAGATGACAGGAGATACTTGTTCCTCCTCCTCCAGCAAAAGATCACTTTCTTCCAAAAGGTTGTTGATGACAGATTGAAGAGCTTTACATCCCTCGGTATCATGACCCGGGGTACGGTGGTAAGCACAAATCAAATCAGAGTTAAACCAGGTAGGTTTAACTCCTTTAGGGTTATAGGGTTTAATCGGAGGAAGAGATATGGATGAAGATTGGATAAGTTGGTGAAGGATTTCAGTATAGAACCCGGTAGACAAAGATGAGGACAGAGATGATGAAGGCGCCTCTTTTACTTTACAATTGCTAGAGGTAAAAGAACCTGCATGTTAGGTTTGACAGTCTTTTTAGGGATCATCTTATTTTTTTGGACATCTGGAGGAGCAGCCTTGGGCACTTGAGATGGAAGTAAGTGAGACATGATTGATTTCGATGGAGGAGGAGCCCCTAAAATAGATTTTGAAGATGATGGAGATGTGACAAGTGTTGTGGTCTTCAGAGATAAGGGAGGCTGCTTGGTCGAAACTAATGATGATTTAGATAATGTCGATTTAGATGAGGAGAAGCTCCCAAAGTAGGTATAATCGGAGGAGCGAGAGGGTGCCCTGGTTTTGGTAACGAAGATGATGATTACGATAAAAGAGGTAGCGTCTTTTTAGTAGGTAAGTCCACTTTTGAGTCTTTGGTGAAGAATGTGTTGTAGAAGAAGATGATGGTTTTGATAAGTTTGTAGAAGAAGACGCCTTCTCGGTGGACAAATCCAATCTTTTATGAGGCGCGAGAGAGAGATTTTGTGGGAAAGCACCAAGAGTCTTGATGGTTGAAATATGGGCTTTCCTTTTCGGGGATGGTGACAATTTCAACCGCATAAGGTGATTGTAACCTTTTCGGGGGAAGCAAATGGGGGAGTCTTGATGCGTGACGTTAGATTTTGGTTGTCTCGGTCTAAGTTCGGGAACCGAGCGTATAGGTGTTGGTCTTTACTTCTTTAGATTTCCCTTAATAGGAAAAGTAGCATTGGTGATGGAAGAAGTGAGTGATGAAGAAGCAGTTCCTTGCGGGAACTACTTACAGTACGATAATTGTGGGTGAAACTACTGTAGGAAAGGAAACAGGAAGAGTCAAAATCGAAGACGCTTCCGTCGAAGTCGGCACAACTATAGGTACGTTCACCAATGGCATAGTCGCAGCAAAAATGGGAGAAACAGAAGTAGATGTATCGCGGTGGAAACTCGAAGGGATGTAATTGCCTCGAGCATTGAAAGAATGTCTGACGATGAGACAGATGAGGATAATCTTGTCTCGGGTATGGATGGAAGATCGAGAAAAAAGAAGAGAGAGGTGAATCTGTATCTAACAATGTTGGAATATTCAAAGACGGGCTATCTGAAGATGGTGGAATCCCAGCGATTAACGAAGCGGAAGGAGGTTCTGATTCGGTCGATGTGTTCGCAGATGGCTTAGTTTTAGAAGAAGATTCTTCAGTAGAGATGAAGCTGATAGTATGAGTGTTTGGTTTTTGAGACTCTGAAGCATCATGGTTCGGGGAATGATTGGGAAAAGGTTGTTTAAAGACATCCAGCGCTTGATTTGGGGGAGCATTTGGGTTATCCAGAATGAGCTCGCCTTTATCGATGAATTCTGGACAAGATTTTGAAGGTCGACATCGTTGATGTCATGACCTTTGGTTTATGATAATGCGAAGTCATTTTCCCTATACGAGAATGGGCGTTCTTGGCTTTCATCAATATTCCTAATGGGGAAGTTCGATCATGTGGACTTCAACATTTTTCGAGGATAGAAGCATATGATTCCCCCAATGAAGTGAAAGATCGAGATGATGAGGACCCTTTTCGAGAAGATGAGGAGTCTCTTCGTGGTGTTTGATTAGAAGTGTTATCGGCTCGTGATGTTTTTAATACGATAGCGTTGGTGGATCCCTGATTCTTGTCTTTAGAAGTGGAAGGATTTGATTTGGTAAACCGAGAAAAATCTGGTTTAGATTTAGAGTGAAGTTTTAACTTCCCTTGTTCAATGGCGCGAGATTCAAGTTTGCGTGCCATCGTAAAGGCTTCTTCAAATGTATGAAAGGTCTGGATCCTTAAAGTGGAAGAAATATGATTAGCACAAGATCGAGTAAACAACTCGATCTGTTGGGATTGAGGAAGGGAGAAAGACAATTGGTTTATTATCCCTCTCCAACGAGCGACAAAGTCTGCAATAGACTCATCATCGAATTGTGAATGTTATAAAGATCATGTAATCGAGATCTTATGCGCGATATTTATTGAAAAGTTTTCAACAAACATACGGGCCAATTGAGAGAAAGAAAACAAGGAATGTTGAGGAATGTTATTGTACCGAGTCTAAAGCGGGACTGCTTTAGAGACATAGGAAAAGTACGGACGCATAAGCTCACGATCTGGACTATGAGGTAGCAAGCATGTTTGAATGCGCAAATCTTTGTTGAGGTCCTCCGACTATGAAATTTTGAAAATTTAGGAAGTTCCCATTGGGGAGGATAAGGCTTAAAAGCCCTTTGAGGGGTGAATGGGTTCATTACACACTTCTTGAAAAGAGTATGAAGGGCGAGCCCCTTTGGTGGAGGCTTCCCAAGTCTGTGATTTTCTTGAAAAGAATTTGAACCACGTCAGATTGAGGAGGAGGCACCTTTGGCATGTCCTACATAAGAAGCAAATGGTGGATGTTGTTGAGGTGTCGGCGGGGATTCATCTGTTGATTGATAGGATGATAAGAGGAGTAACCGGGCGTTACAGGTGGCGCTTTGGTGGGGTATTTCTTTGTGAAGGAGCTGTGTATAGGTATAGGCGGTGTGAGATAATAAGTGGTTGAGAAAATGAAGGTTGGATGACGGATGGACTGTGATTGGTGGACTCCTATGCTTGTTGGCGAATCGGAGCAGTTGAGGAACATGGGTGCGATTTGATTGGACATGGTGGGAACAAGACTGAAAGAGGCTTTTTTCTTTGCCGGATTAGTTATTAAGGGTGCCGATCTAGAGGATGGGCGAAGGTCACTTTATTCTTTGGAACATTGGAAGAAAAACCCCTTTGGAGAGGAGAAGCGAGGAACCAGCTGACTAGTCGAAGGGGTTGACTCATAAAGTGTACCGACCACAGGACCTGATGGGCGGCATAGATGAATTAACAGCAATATGCGGGTGCGAGATGCACTCATTATAGCCAGAGAAGAGGACCTCTCAGAAGTAGGTTGTGGAATAGTCGAGGTAACTGCGGCGTTAGGAATAGGTAAGACTATTTGAGAACTAGTCGATATGGTCGGTGGAAGAGAAAAAGGAGGCACAGGTGCGCCACCCTCCTCCGTGGCTCGAGGTGAGAAAAATGATGCTAACTGTTCTACAAAAGCCTAGGATGGTTCACGAGAATAATCGTACACTTTTGGATTGGTGGTCCACGATCGAGATATTTGAATAGACTTGTGTACTAGGTAGTCCATGAGGGCTGCGGATTGCGATCAAGGAGCGCACTGAAATTCGAGGATCCCCGCGAGGAACATACTCGAAGTCGAGAAGAGATGATATTTACGAAGGACTAGGGAAGGAATTTGGACGTGATGGGGTTGCTTTGGCACGATAGAAAGGATTATATGACCGAGGATGGGAACCAACTAACGGCGGTCGAGGAAGACACAGGGGGGTGCGAAACATCCACACTAGTGGTGATCTCGGAGGAAGAAGGGGCTAATTGAGCCATTCTTCTAGATTGTAACAGTGATGACCGTCGTCAAACAAGCGAGAAAAGAAGATTGACCTAACTAATGCACGAGATAATTCAAGCGGCGTAGGTGATTATCTCTTTTAAGTTTTATGCTTTTAAGAAAGAAAATATTAGGGAAGGCCTTTTAGAAGCAGGAACTACTCGAGATAGCCAAACTAAGGATGGTTTTGGGGATGTTTTGGTGAGGAGTCGAAGGCACTTGATAAAAGACAGTACGTGGCTTGATATAGGGGCCTACCCCCGCACTTCACACCCGCTGCGATAAGGGAGTCGGGTGCTTTGCCGATATATACGAGAACTTAGTGAATTTATAGCGTGGCCGAGTACCGCGTAGGCTCTTCCTCTTGGATGTCACTTCCAGTAGGCGAGGCGAGGGAAAGAATTTTTGTTTAAATGCTTTATACCTAGTGATTTTGGCTTTGTGTGCAAGGGTGAAAAATAAAAATCAAATAGTGTCACTCCGATTTTGATCAATTTTCAGCCTAATTAAAACTAGATGAAAAACATACGGTGAGAAATGACAAAGAAAGAGTTCTTTTTTTTAAGCACTTAAAAAGCGAAGTGTTTGATTTCGATGAAGACAAGTCAAAGCAGATTCTTTCCCAAATGCGATTAAATTCTTTTTAAGCACCAAAAATTGAAATGTTGAATGTGATAGACCAAACAAAATTTTTTTTTTTTTTTAGTTCTAAAAAGGAGAAAAACAAGTAAAGAGAAATACTGTAGATTTAGCTCTCGAGGTGTGTGGACTTCAAAAAGCGCGTTGTTGAGCTCTTCCCCTCGAACAATCCCACGAACAAGCAAAGTGCTCCAAGAAAAGGTTAAGCAAACACCAAACAAAATCGAGAAAGATATATCGAGATAATGGTGAAAGCGAAAATTTCTATTTTAAGGAACTAGAAAAATTTCAAGGAAATAACAATTTCGCATAAAAGAGCAAAAGATTGAAATCAAAAGCGATGAATTGAAATTTGAAATGCTGCAAATTCGAAGAAATGAAAAAAAGCAAAAAAATGATGAAAAAATCGGTAAAAAGAAAAAGAACAAAGCTCAAACTAAAAAAAAAAAGAGATGAACTTACCAATAAGGGACTTTGGTTGGGTCCCCTTGGGCGTGCGAGAATGTTGATCAAGAATTTCGCGCTTGTTACTGTCAAGTTAATGTACCAAACTAAACACAAAAACCTTGAAAAACTCAAATGAAATTGATACGATGGACAAGATCAGAAGATGTAGATGGATAAGGAAGCCGATGTAGATAAGGCGGGCGCACGAGCAATTTGCACGGTAGATCAAGTAACTGCGAGACACCGTGCTTGTGAGAAAAAGACCACGTTAAAAGATATTTAGGTGGACTGCCCAGAAGCGGGTCGGGAAGCGATAAGCTCCCTCGGCGGATGTCGGTCCACGTTTTCAATTAAGTAAAAAGCATACATGATAAAGATGTACGTAGGACTAGATTTTTACGATCAAAGTAATAAACAGAATCTAAAAGAGACAGAAAGCAACGAGAAAATAGGAAACTGTGAAAACAAAGCTGGATTTGTGTTACCTGTGTCTTTTTACCTGTCTGCGGGAGGATGATCGGCGTCGATTATGAAGAATCGGCGTCGATTATGTAGAATCGGCGTCGTATGGTTCGAGATCGGTCGTCGATATAGGTCGGGATAGATCGGTGTCGGCGATATAGATCGGTCGTCGATCGAGACAAAGTGCGAGAAGATTTGGGAATCGGAAAATGAAGGCAAGATCGTCACGTCTCTTTGGATCTGCGAGAAGCGGAGAGATCTTGGCAAGAGCTCCACTGTCTTTGGATGCGAGGAGCAGAGTCACGAGAAAATCAATGGAGCGTGCGATGTTGATGTGATAAGAAGCGAAATAACGGTGCTCCTCTCGGGGATTGATTTGGACAAGATCGCTCTCATTCGATAGATAATGTTCACACTTGATGCTCAAAATCTCTCGTTCTCTCTCTCTCAATCTGTCTCTCTCTCTCAATCAATCTCTCTCTCTGTGTCTCTCCGAAGGCGAGTTACAGGCCTCTATTATAATCGGCGCCGGCCGAAAAATCGGCGCGCGTTCAGAAAATCGGCGTCGGCGAGTCGGTCGGCGCCGATCATGGAGCAGAACTCGAGATGGCCAAAAGGAGTGATTTACGGAAAGATAAGAGTGATCCCTCCACCTCAAATATACGGGAAATATCCCTTTGCTTTGGGAGGAGGAGAAATAGGGGGATATATGGATAGAATAGATATGGGGTAGATAAGTGGTTAGGATACATGTAAAAGGTGTAATTAAATAGTTAATATTTAATTACTCACGGAGTAAAACATAATGGGGTGAATTAAACTTAGGATAGGTGTTTAAATCACAAATTGAATAATACCCCAATTTTTGATGTCCTGCCATCATTTTTTTACTCCTAGATGTCCGAGTAGGGAACATCATGAAATTCTCTCATGAATTTACTTATGATTTCTTTACCCTCGGTACATATATTATGTTGTTATAGCGCAGAATCCCATCTGTTTCCAGCTTGAAACCATCATACCTTTTATCCCTCGGATCTTTTTCTAAAGCTATTTTAACATGATTGTAGGAGGGTCATTGGTTAACTCATTTTTGACTTCATATTTGAATTGGGTTCTTAATGTAATTATAAGAACAATATAATTTCGTGACTTAAGGCATCACCACCCTATTCTCTTTTCCTTTAATGTAATTTATATCAAATTCATAATTTGCTAGAACTCAGCCATCTTCTTTGCCTTGCATTTAGATTCAGCTATGTAAATATGTATTTGAGCCCAAGATGATCTGTTTTGAGTTCAAATGGTTTCCCAAGTAGATAATGCCTCCATACTTGAAGCACATGAACAATCGCAGAAAGCTCAAGATCATGTGGTGCATAATTTACTTCATGGACCCTTAACTTTCTACTTTCAAAAGCTACCACATGCCCATCTTGTAGTAGTACTCCACTCAAACCTTCCTCTAAAGCATCGGTTACCACTAAGAAGTTACCGTTTGGATCTAGAATCTTCAACACTGAAGAACTTGTGAGTCTACCTTTTAAATCCTTAAAGGCTTCTTCACGATTATTGTCCCAAACAAATTTCTTACCCTTCTTTTACAAAGAAGTGATAGGTCCCACTAACTTAGAAAAGTCCTTTATGAACTTCCGATAGTAGCTCTGCTAGACCCATAAAACTTCTCACTTCATGCACATCCTTGGTCTTGGCCATTCCATGATGGCACGGATCTTTAAAGGGTCCACCGAGATTCCTCTTTATCTATTATGTGGCCTAAGTATTGTACTTCGTATTGATAGAAAGCACACTTAGATAATTTTCCATATAATTTATGTTTTCTAAGAATTCCCGAACAATCCTTAAATGTTCATCACATTCTTCCTCATTCTTGGAGTATATTAATATGTCATCAAGAAAGATAAGTACAAATTGGTCTAAGTATTCCTAAACACACTGTTCATAAAGTTCATGAAAGTAGGAGGTGCATTTTTTTAGTTCAAAGGGAAAAATGTAAACTCGTAATGCCCATACCTTGTTCTAAAAGTAGTTTTATGGATATCTTCATCATTGATTCATAGTTGATGATAACCGAGATCTTAGATCTATCTTGGAAAAAATTGTGCTCCCATTTTATCAAATAAATCATCAATTCAGGCAATAGGTACTGATTCTTCACTATTACCTTATTGAGCATTTGGTAATCAATACAAAGTCTGATGGTCCCATCCTTCTTTTTCACGAAGATAACCGGTGCACCCCATGGTGATATACTTGGTCTAATCAAAGCCAAGGACAACAACTCATGTAATTAAGCTTTCAATTCAACTAATTTGGTTGTTTTCATCTCGTACGGTGCCTTGGCAATTGGTTCTGTTGCTGGTTTGACCTCTATTGTGAAGTCAAATTCACGCTTAGGTGGAAGTCCGGGCAACTCATTTGGAAACACATCTCTAAATTCCCTTAGGATGGGAAATGCTTTAATTTTAGGCTCAATTTCCTATCCTAAATTTGTTATTTTTACATCATATAGATGGCATCCCTTTCACTTTTCCTTTTCAGCTGCATGGTGGAAATCTGCCTAGTGACAAACTCTCTTTTAACACCACCGAACACTCATTTATTTTCTCGTTAATCATCACAAAGAAAGTTACTCATTTTCCTAAGAAATCTAAGGTTGCATTGTGTTTACTTAACTAATTCATACCTATGACAACATCATAGGATCCAAGAGGTGCCACATACAAGTTTAATCTTGTTGTGAAATCAGTAATTCTAGTGGTGCCTCAAACAAACATTACTTCACTCTATGCACAACATTATTTCCATATTGTACTGTCCAAGTGTGTTCCATGTACCCAGCTCTTATTTTGAGTTTATCAGCTACTTTAGATGAAACAAAACATTCTATTGAACTGGAATCAAATAAAACATAAACAAGTTCTCCAAAAATCTTACTTGAGGTTTCAATGAGAGTCGCTTGCTTTTCTGCTTGCTTATTATGGACTGCAACATAAATCTTATGTTGTTGCCCCTCTTTATTTACTGCAGTAGATCCCTTCTGCTGGTTATTCCATTGTCCTCTTTGCAGACAGTTGTTAGTGAAATGATCGCCACCACACTTAAAACATCCACCCAGAGGTCCTTTTCTCTCAATCTTATTCTGGCCGATACTTGTTCCTTGTTGCCCATTATTTTTATTATTCACAACATTCTACCCACTATTCCTCTATTATTGAGAAGCTTGAACTTTTTGTTTCCCCTTTTCCATGCTGGTTTACTTGCGGTTGGTGTTTGAAAACTACTATATTTCCTTCTATTTTCCTCTTTAGAGGCGTAAATACTTTGCAGCCTTTTGTTCTTGCTTGATAGATTTTTCAAACATCTGTTTCCATCGAAGTAGGTCCATGAACATCTACCTCACCACCAATGCTATGATTCAACCCCATTATAAATTTTCTCACTCTAGACTTCTCATCCCTTTGATACATAGGAACATATTTCAACAATCGAGTGAAACATTCCCAATATTCTATAATCGAGTACTTTCCTTGAGTCGATTTTGGAATTCTACCATCTTTTGGTCAAAGTACAGCCTGAGGTAGCCATCTCGATGGAAGTAGACCATAAAAAGCTTCCATGTGATCATACAAGAATTAATTCCTAGTTCCATTTTCCGGTTATCCCACCAAGAAGATGCTTCACGGGACAATTGGTAGGCTCCTCATACTACTTTTGTCTCCTCTGAAAAGTCCCTAATCTCAAAATACTTTTCCATTTCGGATAGCCAATTTTCAGTGCCATCCCCAAGAGTTGTACCATCAAATTTAGGTGGAGATATTCTTTTAATGTCCCTCGCTAACTCAAAGCTAGCCACCTTGCTTTCTTATTTTCCCTTTCATTTAGGTGCTCGGGTTGATCATCATATTGCTCATCACCCTGATTCTCATCCCTACAATCCTCATTCTCTTCACCACCTTGACCTTGTTGTTCTAAGGCAACAACTCGAGTTTTGGGTGTCATTCAAAAGGTTGAGGATTTCTTCTAACTTAGCAGTTGTATTATCCGGCATGTCATCAATATTTACCCCATTGTCACTCACCATATTAGCTCTTGTTGCTGGCCTAGCCAAAGTTTCCTATTTTTATAAAAGAGGATACTTTTTATTAGAATGTGTGTCCCATTAATGTCCAAGTGTCTGAGCCTCTGGCTCTGATACCAAAATGTAACGCTCAAAATTACTAGAACTGGAAAATGGGGATATTTTTTTAAACATACATAAAAATAGATTACGTGCTGCATTCATACAGATTTATTTAATCAAATTCTTTAAATCAATTTTGTTCTTTTGATCTATCTGATAACATCCATGTAATCCATGTGCGGCTGAGAAGGGTGTATCTATATCTCCATGATCTCCCTTCGCCACTACTTCGAGTGAAAATGCTTACTAGCATTTTGGCTCAACCTTTTTTAAAAGTCATGGGAACCATGTGAAAGTCCTTGGGTCTACCACGAAGTTAGTTTTCCAACTTCGTATTTTGGTATCTGACCATTGCCTACCTCATGTTCAGTGTTCAAATTCCCATGATCAAGTTAGTGGAAATTTTAATTTAATTGGAGGACTAGGTGATCAGACAATGCACAACCATCAATGCATTACTTTGGCCAAAGTTTTCCATCATGCAGGTTATAGCTAAACTCAAGACAACACACTAGTCTTATGAGTTTAAGTCTTCCACCACCTCACAACTATCCCTTTCACAGTTATCTAGATCTTATAGTTTGTATTTACTTTATTTCCAATTTAACCTATCTTGCAAGAGTTTATATCAAGATAAATGCCAAAGGCCAACTAGGATCATGAGATAAGTCTAATGGATATTTTCATCTATTTACCATCACATTTTGTCTCTCTTTTCCTGATGCTTATTTTTTAACCTTAAATTACCTTTTACAACGACACTCATCCATTCTCTATACAACAAATTTACAATCTTATCATATTAATACCAAGTTTATCGAAAGGCCAAATTAAATATATATTAAAACATGTATATTTAATTATTCCTTCGATTTGCTACGCCACTAAATAGCTTATTTAATTTAGAAATTAAAGACAATTGATTGTTACAATAATTTCCCAACTATGAGCTTCATACATTGACAAATATCAAATAAATAAGTTTAACAATTTATGATAAGTAAGATTTCTTACTTCTAGTATTTATCATTTACTCATATTGAGATATTATTACATACAAGGTAATCATCTCTTTATTAAAATCATAAATTACATATGTTGTTAAGGCAAAATATATAACTACTATGGTAACTCTCACATAGTGAGGTATGAATATTAACAATGGGTCCAAGATCCCAATAAATTTAGTCAAAATTATGGGATATCATCCTTCTAAAAATTGAAATCCAAGTATCTCATTTAGATCCATGCTATGATAAAACTTTACAAAACATGAGTTTCAGCATATCCGAACATGATGGCTAATTTTTCTGCAAGTCTGGAGTATTGGTATGTTGTTAGTTCAAAATGAACTGGCATGAATATTAACTCCATTTTTATATTATTATTTAATGAAATACGAAACGATATACAAGTTATTTTATCAAAAACGTATGGCAATACAGTGGAGGATGTATTATTACATGTTTTTCATCAAGATACAAATATGAATGTACACAAATAAAACAACCAATTTCTATTTCAGCAATCATGTTTCACTCTAATCACAAGGATCAAGACATAATCAAACTATAATCATTCAACATTCGAATTTTGATTAAACCGCAAGAAAATCACACTTCACATGGTACATATTCAACTATTATTTTTCTTACCTTCCACTCAACAAGCAACTTTAAAAATAGTCTAAAATCATCATTTCCAAATACCAATTAGACATATTCCCTCTAGGTAATGAGAAGCTCTATAAAATGCACAATAACTTTATTTCAAACCATCAATATATATATATATATATATATATATATATGAACAATCCAAGTAAATAGTGTAAAAGCACCTCTATTAAATCATTTTAAAATGTTCTTTTAGGTAACCGATAGATCAACAAAACAAATTAACTCACATACCACGGGATGATAATTTTGAAGTCTATTTGCATAGAATAACAACAATAAGTTTCTAACACTTCCAATTATGAAATACTTTGAGAAAACTAAGTCATCTTACCTAGATTGTTAACACTAATTATTTACTTTGCAATTAGGTAATAAAATTATACCTATAGGAAAATCAACTTATAAATATCCAAATCAGTTCATTCTAGCATTAATTTCTTTTTTGTTTAGAAATTATTAGAATCCAGAAGCAAATATATCAAGCAAAATGATGAAATACCTAGTAAAAACATTTTTCACACTACCCAAAAATCGCTTTGCTCATACAAATAAATTATTGTTTGATTGTAATAAAACCACAGACAGAAATTGATTTGGGGTTTCAGAAATCAAATTTAAATAGAAAATAAAATAAAATAAAAATTGATTAGGAACACCCATCTGCGTTTTTCTAGGTTTAGCTAAAACCACACAAAGTAAACTTAAGAGAATACAAAATCCATCAATTTCCTTTTAGATTTCATTTCCAAGCAATTAAATCAGAAGTTGTCCTCAAATTCATTCAATTGCCATTTAAAAAAGAATGTGTATTTCCTCATTATTTACAAATAATGCTACAGAGAAGGGAGAAGATATTCATGCCTGAAGTAAACCCATAATCGGCAACCTTCTACCCTTCCCGCTCCAATAAGTTGAATCCTTCCTTCCTCCAAAACTCATGCAGGTATTTCCAGAAGAGAAGAATGAAAACAGACAAAGGAGAAATAAAATAAAACATAATGAAGAAACTATACTATAATGGAGAATTTTGGGCTTCCAAATGTTGCTTCATGCGTCAATGCATGTTGTGATGCCACATACTTGGTGTTAGATGAAGGCGTGTCCCTTTCAAAACTCTCAGATTTTAAATATTAAAATATTATTATTATTATACTTTTTAACTTTTGATTTACATGCCAAATCCTTTTAGGATTTAAATATATAATTTCACAAATTAATAAGGCATTTTTAAATTTAATTTTTATTTTAATTGATACCTAACTTATTGGTAAAATTAATCATCATAATATAAGTCCACATATTGCACAACAATAAGCTATCATAATTATTATTTGAATTCCCATGTTCATATATAAAATAGTCAAACAAATGAAAAATCACCAAGTCCGAAAATTATAATAATTCAAATATTCTCGTAAAGATGGTTTGATATAGCATTGTTAGATAAAACAAAGCGCAAGTATTCATCACGGTGACTACAAAACCTATTTACAAATATACAAAACATGATTTTCTGGTTGAACTTGGATATTACGAAAGTGTTTTCTATAAAGATCATCAATTACAAAAGGACCGAGGGATGAGAAGTACGAGAATGAGAGTAAAGGCAACACTGCATAATTATAGATAACAGAGTAAGTAATTTTTTTATGTATGGGTTCTATAAAGATCATCAATTACAAAAGGACTAAGGAATGAGAGTACGAGAATGAGCAGAAAGGCAACACTCGGAATTATAGATAACAAACAAGAATTGAAACAAGATCATTTGTATCATATAAATAAGATGGAATTTAAAGACACAAAGTTCTCAGTAAATAACATCCGCTAGTAACACAAAGTTTCTTAACATAATGCATAAATGATCTTCACAAAATTAAATGAAAGCTTGGGGATAAAAGAGATCGATAGACAAAGAATGAAAAGCCCTTCGTATTGATTTCTTTATGATCTATTTACACTTTTTAAAATAAGCCAAGTTCTTCCTCCTTCAAAATGGCGTGAGAGGCCATTATATAGCTTACAAATCAGTTATTCTTTGTAACTACTTCTTTTAACTAAAGATTAGTTAAGGATTGCCAATCGCAATACCTCAACTAATTACAATGAATCCGAGAAAAAGAATTAGAAAAGAAGAGAAGAATAAGGAGAAGAAGACAGGTGGTTATGAATGGGAGGGACCCACTGACTTCAAAATTCACTGCCTGAATCTCTTCAATGCCTCGGCTATGTCTCTGCCACGAGGGACTGACGTGTTGGCTGTAGACTGAGCCCAAAATCCGAGGCACTTCTCCATTTCCTTATCAAACTCGACATGAGTATGATAGTCTTTATTTGCTTCTTCAATGGCAGATTGAAGAGAGCAGATCTCCTTCATTTTCTTCGAAATGGAGCTTTCTCTGAATAGATTATTTGACAAAAGCTCAATTGAGCTTTGATTTCTTTCAGGAAAGAGGCACACCAGAAGTTTCATCCTGAAGATGACAGTGTATGTCTTTGAAAGCAGATACAACCAGTGTCTTGAAAGCCTCACCCTTCTGCCAGTTATTCTTCAGCTCTCCCAAAGCCTCCTCCAAGACTTTGATCTTCATATTGATAGTAATTCGGAGGGCAGAGCCGCAAACTAGACTCGGGAAGGAATTACAGAGGGAAGGGATACACGCGCAGGATTTTAGATTGCAAGGGTTCGAGCAAAGGATAATGGAAGCGATAGAAAGTGTGAAAATGCATAGGGGGTTTCGCTCATACCGATTAGAGAGAGAAAGATAATGAATGCGCATTTAATACATACCTACCAATTTGAATAAGCAAGATATTCGGTAGCGGGAAAAATAAGCACGAATGGCACTTGGTTCATTTGGGACATGTGAGACGCGAATGCGCGAAACACGCGGCTCGGCCGATTCGGGTGAAGAATGGGGAAAAGACGCACAAATGCCTTTTGGGACATGGGACAAAAGTGCGCGAAACACGCGACTCGGCCGGATCGGATGAAAATGTGACAACAGGTCCGGGCGAACTTGGGACATTTGGGACGTGAAAGCGTGAAGTACGCGGTTCGGGCGATTCGGCCGAAAATGGAACAACTTGCCAAATTGAACTTGGGACATTTGGGACGTGAAAGCGTGAAGTACGCGGTTCGGGTGATTCGGCCGAAAATGGAACAACTTGCCAAATTGAACTTGGGACATTTGGGACAAGAAGTTCGACGGGCCCGAAAATGGAACAAACTTCGGGGAAACCGGCCGATCGGGGAACAGAGCGCCCATTTGAACTTGGGACACGCGGGACAAAAATGTCCGACAGCCCAAAAACACACAAAATGACCAAAAACGTAGATTTTCTCAATTCTCGACTTTTAACATTGAGTACAACAGAGAAGACACTTAAAACTCAAAATTTTGAAATTTTCACTTTCTTAAGAGCAGGGGAATTTTGAGTGGACAACAGCTGGCTCCTTCTGGGGATGACTTGGCATAAATTCAAGGAATGGGACAAGGTAAGAACTTAGACAAACTCAGGGAAGCAGACCAGTACCTTATCCATTGGGCCACGGAGTCAAAAAGCAAACCAATACAGAGGACAACACACCAAAACAAAAAGGAAAGCAAAACAAAACGCTGTACAGAATATACAAAGGACTCCCTAATCACCTATGACTTGAACAACTTAAGGTACTGCCCACTATAAGGAAGTGGGAGAGGAGAACCATCCATGTAATCAAGATAAAAGGAATTCTTACCAGCAAAGTGTCTGATCTTGAAAGGTCCGAGCCAAAGGGAATCAAACTTGCCATGGTTGCCACGAGGTTCATGCCTTTTATCCCATAACAACACAAAGTTGTCTCCAACTTGGAAATCTCTCGAACTCGGCTTTTTATCAAACAGACCTTTACCTTCTCACCGGTGAACAGATATCCTATCAGCAACCTCCAATCTATCCTCATTCAATTTGTGAAGGTACATAATTCTCTTATCCAAAGCATCACTGAAACTAGTATCTTCAATGGCCTTCATTAGATGCAAGGTCGGTCATAGCTCCATCTGCATCGCAATTGAGCTTCTACTCCATATACCACTTGAAAAGGAGACATTCCAATAGCTCTCTTTGGTGTAATCCTGTCGCCCAAAGAGCATCATAGAGCTTCTTGTGCGCCATTGAGACTCATGACTAATTTCCTTATAATAGTCACCAAATTTTTATTAGTGGATTCTCGCTTGCCCATTTCCCCGAGGATAGTAATCGAGGAGTGAGCCAAAGAGATGCCATACCCATAGCAAAAATCCATTATCTGGTTCAAGAGAAATTAAGCATTATTCTGTCACAATCTTGTTAGGTACACCATACCTTACCAAGATGTTCTCTTTGATGAAGCCGCACACCACTTCGTAAGTAGTACTTTAACTCGGAATAGCTTCTACCCATTTGGTGAAATAATCCGTGGCAGTTAATACATGAGTATGACCAGCACTAGAAGTGGGATTAAGTGTTCCAATGAAGTCCAAACCCCACTGTTGAAAAGGTTCTTCAATTACAACTGGCTTAAGAGGCAAAGAGGCCAATTTGGGTCTTCCCACGAAGGTCTGACAAGCCTCACATTTATCAACCCACTTGGATGCATCTCTGAACAAGGAAGGCCAGTAATATCCTCCACGAAGTATCTTATGAGCAGTGACCATTGATGAATAGTGTCCTCCACATGCCTGATCATGAAAAGCTGAGAGCAACTTTTTCTGTTGTTCCTTGTCCACACATTTCAAAAATCTTCCATCTAACCCACGTTTGAACAAGGCGTTTTCCCACAACACATATTGCACTGACCTTAGTTTAACAGTCCTCTTTTCTTTGGTAGTTAAATGAGAGGGGCATTCTCCATAGGTGAGAAAATGAGCAATATCAGCATACCATTCATCAACTGAGCTAAGAAACAGAACGGTAGGAAGGCCAACTTTATTCTCCAGTAATTCATGCTTAGCTCCTTCAGCAATGAGCTCACAAAGACCTTTTCCACGAACAAGCTTGGTCGGTTTGATGTCAATATCATATTCTTCGACCTTAAGAACCCAGCCTCTCTCGATCCAAATTCTGTTGTGTGAGAATTGACTTAACAGCTTGTAGATCTGGAACCAACACCATGGAATGAGAGTTGAGGATGTAAAACGAAATCGCTTAATAACAGCCTTTCACCACCGCAAAAGCATGTTTTTCCATCATGGTGTATTTTAACTCATGATCTTTCAGAATATAGCTCATGAACGCAATTGGGAGTTCATGCTCATTAGAGTCTTCTTGAGTCAAAACAATAGCCAAGGTATTATCTCGTGGCATAGCAATAGATAATAAAATCTTTGTTAAATCAGACAAAGCTAAAACAGGAGTTTTAGCAATAGCTCTTTTAATACCTTCAAAGGATTCCTTTCCTTCGGAAGACCAACCAAACATTTGTTTTCCTTTCATCATTTGGGAAATATTCAAAGTTAACTCTGCAAAATCAGGGATGAACCTTCTTAAAAATTGATCTTACCAAAGAAAGAGTGCACGCCCTTTTTGCTGGTTGGGAGAGGAATTTGTTGGATAGCTTGAACTCGCTCAGGATCAATCTTAATACCATCTTTGGAGACGATGTGCCCTAATAATTTCCCTCGTGACACAAAAGACAGATTTTTTAGGATTCAAAGAAATCCCATGTTCTCTCGCATCTTAGCAGTAATCTGCTCTGTGTGGTCAAAATGATCCGCCTTGTTTTAGAAAACACATCAAGTCATCAAGGTATATGACAATACACTTCCCTTTCAAACTTCCAAAGGCCAGATCCATAGCTCTCTGAAAAGTGGCACCAGCATTAATGAGCCCAAAAGGCATTCTCTTGTAAGCAAAGGTACCCCAAGGAGTAGTGAAAGTTGTTTTGTGTTGATCTGCAGTATCAACCTCTACCTGATTATATCCCGAGAATCCATCAAGCATAGATAACATTTCAGATCCTGTTACTGCTTGCAAGACCTGATCCATCATGGGCAAAGGATAATTATCTTTCAAAGAAGCCTGATTCAGATTCCTGAAATCAACACAGATGCGGATCTCACCATTTTTCTTCCTAACAGGCACAATATTAGCAATCCATGTTGAATGGTGAATGGGAAAAATGATTTTGGCCTTCAACAACTTCTGTATTTCCTGAAAGATGGTGTCAGCTATTTTGGGGTCAGATTGCTCTGCTTTCGCTTAAAAGGCTTAATTCCAGGTTTGAGAGGAATAAAATGCTGCATATCTTTTGGTTTGAAAGCTTTTAAATCTTCATAAGAGTAAGCAAGAACATCCTTATACCTCTTTAAAAGATCAATTGCTTTCTTCCTCTCATCTGCTGTGCAACATTTTCCAATGTTCACGAGCTTAGGATCAGTAGAACTCCCAATATTAATTTTATCATACTCAGCTGATTGTTGAGGTCCAGTAGAAGCTCTAGACTTTACATACCTGTCATGTTTATCAAATAGTTCCTCTAAACTCACCAATCCTTTAGGAATCTTGTTTCCTTTGAGTTTGATGCATCCATCCTGATCCGTTTCTTCTCCTTGGGTGACTGCTTTGTCAAAGGGCACATTTTCACGAGGCAGGTTGTCACTTCCTTCAAAATACAGCTGTTCAAAATTACCCTTGAGTTCTAAGAAAGAAAGCAAGTGTTGATCATCATTGAAAACTTGCCAGTTATTGGTATTATCAGGTACACTAGGCCGATGGACCATCTCAATGGTGAACTTGTCTTGAGAGAAGTCAGGATGAGGAATCAGTAGTGACCCTGAGACTGCTAGTGAATCAGCCCTACTGTTCTTCTCCCTAGGTATTGCTTCGATGGAGAAAGCATCAAGAAATTCAATGGAATCCCAAACCTGATTCCGGTAATGTTTCAACCTTCCATTTTTTACCTGGAAAAGGCTTCTAACTTGCTTTACAATCAATTCCGCATCACCACGAGCCAGAAGATTCTTTACACCTTGTTCTTTGGCCACTTGCAGTCCAAGAATGAGAGCCTCATACTCTGCTGTATTATTAGTATTTTCGAACTGCAACTTGAATGAAAAAGGATGAAGGCTTCCTTCAGGTGACACCAGTAGGACACCAGCTCCAGAACCAACTGAGGAACAACTTCCATCAAACTCTAAAATCCAAACACCATTAGGATCTTTAGGTGACACTTTGGGGAGTTGGATTTCATCAGGGGACATAATCATATAGTTACCATGCCCCATATCCTCATAGAGTATTTGTGCTTTAGGATCATCCATTTTTTGTACAATATACTCAGATTGCTTCTCAGGCAACAACTTCCTCATTTGTCCATTAACAGGTACGAGTGCATGTGACCAATCCATTTGAATTTCTCCACCCACATCTTTACAGAAGTTCCTACTTAGCAACATCCCGTATGAAGGAGGAATATCTGCTACTAAGATGGTAGCCAAAACTCTCTTCTCAGAAAAGCAAAGAAAAGCCACTTGTGCATCTTTAATTCTTCCGACTGTGGGCACTTCCTTACTCTCCATAGAGTAACAAGATCCATAAGTGCGTGTGAGGGTCAAGCCTAAGGCATGAGCTACTTTAGCAGGCATCACATTGTCTGAGGCTCCTGAGTCTATGACACAATTACTGAGCCTATGGCCAGCTATAAGAAGTGTTACATAAAATGGTTTAATTTTTTTGTCATTAGGTGAGGTGACAATGGCTACTGCTACCAGACTAGGTCATGTGTGTGAAGAAGGAGTGGGTAAAAGGCCTTTAGAGGTGGTTTAGAATGGGAATTGACAAAGTGAATCATTTTAGCAAAAGCTTTGGGATGGGTTTGATAATACTCACCTCCGAGATTTGAACCTTAGTCTTTTTCAGTGATCAATAATATCAAAAGACCTAAGTATGGACGGGCCATCATCACTTGAGATCCTAGGTTTATCAACTTTAGGGGAAAAAGAAGTAACTTTAATAGCAGGATTGACAGACTCACCTTTGGTGTAGATGAAACGGGATAGAGATCCTCTTTTGCAATTACAGGATAGTCAGTCGGCCGCTCCTTAGATTTTCGGGGGGCCGCATCACTTTCTCCTCCGATTTGTCTCTGCTCGAGTCATGACAAATGAATGATTCGCTATTCATGTCCGCTACTACTTCATCATAATCATCTCCATCATCAATGCCCTCTGGTGAAGAAATTAACTCGAGATCCCTCAAGTTCATCTCGCTTCATCATCAACTTCTTCCACAAATTCCTCGCAAGCTTCATTATCCTCATCATCATCTCGGTTCCTCAACTTCACAAAGTCAGCATTGACAGAACTTTAACAGAGGTCCTTCAAGCGCTAATCTTGTTTGAGAAGGTGCAAATGATTTCGGGCTGAAAATTCCTCCTTGGAACGCCTCGCATAGGAGCATGCCGAGCCAATTGTTTTTTATGGCAATGAGATCATTCGCAAGTTTTTGAACCAATGGATCAAGATAGGTCCAGGGGTGGAAGAGGAGGAAGAAGCAGACTTAGATTTGGAAGGGTCTCTCCTCAACTTCCCGACATGATTAAATCATCCTCGACACTAACAACAAGAGTTTGATCTTCACCAATGTCATGAGATTAGCCCTTCTTAGCGCATAACTAACTTCAAAGCGATGGGCATTTAGAAGAAACATTTTTGGATTTGATCAACAAAGTCGAGTATTTGGTGGAATTTTATTAATCAACCGTTGAATCGGGCCACAAATTCTCTCATGGGCTCTTGTGAATCTCTTTCTTTATCTCGAGAGATTTGGGCTAGCAAGCAAGGCATGCACATCTTCTCGCTGGTTTGAAACGGTTTTCAAACCTAGTTCTCATGGTGTCCAGCCTAGTGATAAAGCACCACCGGAAGGTGATAGAACCAATCAGCAAAGCATTATCTTGTAAAGTCTCAACGAACAGCCTCTCACGGAGACGTCTTCATGTTCAACTCCTGTAACTCCACATGCAACTATGAAGGCTGCGATGTGTTCATCGTGATGCACTTTGCCATCACCTTTGAATTTAGGGAAGTTCTTCCTGTTACTCTCGGGTAACTCATGCAAAGGCCGAGGAAGAGCAAGGGGCCCGACACGATGACCCCAGTGGCAATGGTACCGCCATTCTTGGAAAAAT
Source organism: Taxus wallichiana var. yunnanensis (assembly GCA_018340775.1). Classification (NCBI taxonomy): domain Eukaryota; kingdom Viridiplantae; phylum Streptophyta; class Pinopsida; order Cupressales; family Taxaceae; genus Taxus; species Taxus wallichiana. The sequence continues at coordinate 172,598,559 of CM031238.1, forward strand.
GGCTTGAGAGGAACCGCAACACCAAAGCAAGAATCAAAGCTCAAGATTAGGACTACTGGCTCAAGGAATACCACCCGTAGGAATTCTATCTTGAACAGTGGAGTGCTTTAAACGAGTCTTTCTATTTCTTGTCAAGGGAAAGGAAAACCCCGCTCGCTCCAAAAGCTGAAACCGAGAATCTTCAATACCAAGGGCCCTTCTCCTCGAGTAAAACATGGAGTCGCCGATCAAAGGATGATCAAAAATTACAGAATCGGAATATGATTTTCCCAAATGGAGTCGCCAAAATCGTTGGTCGTCAAATAGGACTTTACGAAGAGCAACAAATGTGGGACAAGAAGTCCCTCCTCTTTAATGGGAGAGGTTCCCTTATTCAAACGAACCTATTTACAAATATACAAAACATGATTTTCTGGTTGAACTTGGATATTACGAAAGTGTTTTCTATAAAGATCATCAATTACAAAAGGACTCGAGGAATGAGAGTACGAGAATGAGCAGTAAAGGCAACACTCGTAATTATAGATAAGAGTAATTCTTTATGTATATGGGTTACAAAGTTGAATTGAAACAAGATCATTTGTATCATATAAATAAGATGGAATTTAAAGACACAAAGTTCTCAGTAAATAACATCCGCGTAACACAAAGTTTCTTAACATAACATGCATAAATGATCTTCACAAAATTAAATGAAAGCTTAGGGATAAAAGAGATCGATAGACAAAGAATGAAAAGCCCTTCGTATTGATTTCTTTATGATCTATTTACACTTTCGTAAAATAAGCCAAGTTCTTCCTCCTTCAAAATGGCGTGAGAGGCCATTATATAGCTTACAAATCAGTTTCTTTTCAGAACTACTTCTTTTAACTAAAGATTAGTTAAGGATTGCCAATCGCAATACCTCAACTAATTACAATGAATCCGAGAAAAGAATTAGAAAAGAAGAGAAGAATAAGGAGAAGAAGACAGTGGTTATGAATGGGAGGGACCCACCGACTTCAAAATTCGCCGCGCCCGAATCTCTTCAATGCCTCGGCTATGTCTCGCCACGAGGGACCGACGTGTGGCCGGGTAGACCGAGCCCAAAATCCGAGGCACTTCTCCATTTCCTTATCAAACTCGACGACATGAGTATGATAGTCTTTATTTGCTTCTTCAATGGCGATCAAGAGAGCAGATCTCCTTCATTTTTCTTTGGAAATGGAGCTTTCTGAATAGATTATCTTGACAAAAGCTCAATTGAGCTTTGATTGATTTTGCAGGAAAGAGGCACACCAAAGTTTCATCCGAAGAAGATGAGTATGAGAAAGCAGATACAACCAAGGTTCAAAGCCCTCCTTCCTTCGCAGCTTATTCTTCAGCTCTCCCAAAGCCTCCTCCAAGACTTTGATCTTCTTATATTGATAGTAATTCTGAGGGCAGAGCCGCAAACTAGACTCGGGAAGGAATTACAGAGGGAAGGGATACACGCATGCAGATTTTAGATGCAAGGGTTCGAGCAAAGGATAGCATGGAAGCAAAATGTGAAAATGCATAGGGGTTTGCTCATATATAGCCGATTAGAGAGAGAAAGATAATGAATGCGCATTTAATACATACCTACCAATTTGAATAAGCAGATATTCGGCAGTAGAGCGGGAAAATAAGCACGAATGGCACTTGGTTCATTTGGGACATGTGAGACGCGAATGCGCGAAACACGCGGCTCTCGGCCGATCGGGCAGAAAGGGAAAAGACGCACAAATGCCTTTTGGGACATGCGGACAAAAGTGCGTGAAACACGTGACGGCCGGCCGGATCGGTGAAATGTGACAAAGTGTCCGAAACTTGGGACATTTGGGACGTGAAAGTGCGAAGTAACACGGTTCTCGGATTCGCCGAAAATGGAAAATGCCAAAACTTGGGACAACTTGGGAAAGGTGCAAAAACACGCGACTGGACTGACGTGAAAATGGAACAACTGGGAAATTGGGACATTTGGGAAAGCGCCGAAGCACGCGGTTCGGGTGATTCGGCCGAAAATGGAACAACTTGCCAAATTGAACTTGGGACATTTGGGGACAAAAGTTCGACGGTCCGAAAATGGAGACAAACTGGGAAACCGCCGATCGGGGAACAGAGCCCCTTTCAACTTGGGACACGTGGGACAAAATGTCCGACAGCCCAAAAAAACACACAAAATGACCCAAAAATGTAGATTTTCTCAATTTCTCGACTTTTAACATTGAGTACAACAGAGAAGACACTTAAGCATGTATTCTTGGATTTCATTGAAATGTTTGACTCCTTCATCATAATACATTATGATAGGAAGAACAATACTCTAGAAGAAAAATTTACCATATTGGGGTCCAAATTTGAAAATTATACTATATCCCCCTATTTTGAGTATAATGTTGAGGTATTGACTAGGCCATCTATTCCTGAAAATGTTAAACACTTGCAGGTGTTTGAAGACGACACCCAGGTGCAAACGTTTTTGCATAACCAAGGAGAATTTATTGATTAGCATATAGATTGGGAGCCAATGGTTTGTGCGGCTGATGGAAAGGAGACATTATTTGGAAAAGACATCATTTAGTTGAAGACTAATACTATTCCTAGATGTTTGGTAGCACTTGAATTAAATTTTGATAATGTTAATTGCATTATTAATAGCACACATGTCACCTCAAGGGATGTTGAAGAGCATTGACTGGGCACGAAGGATAAACCATGAAAGATCGGCTAGGTAGAAATCGAGAAAGGAATAAAAGCAATCATATGTTCAATTGTTGAAGAAATACTAGGAATGCTTAGCATGGTCTTATTCTAAACTGAAAGCATACAGAGAGGATATTTTCCACCAAAAATCCCTTGGAAACTTCTACCAAGACGTTTAGGTAGAAACAAAGGCCAATCAATCCACTCCTTTCCCGAAGATGCAAGAAGAATTGAAAAATTTGAGGGATGGAGGAATCATATGCCCACAAGGTACTCATCATGGGTTGTAAACTTGGTACCTGTCAGAAAGAAGAATGGAGATATAAGGCTATGTGTGGACTTTAGAAACTTGAATAGAGAATCAATGAAGGATAACTACCCTCTGCCAAATATGGACAATATGTTACAATTGGTTACTGGTTCAGAATTTTTATCCACCTTGGATGGTTTTTCTGGATATAACTAGGTAGTTGTGAAGGAATTAGAGCAAATCAAGACTTCCTTTACCACTCCTTGGGGAACATATGTATATGTCAGAATGCCTTTTAGTCTAATGAATGTTGGAGCCACTTTCCAAAGAGCAATGGATGTAGCTTTCTCTGGATATATTCATGATATCATTTCTTTATATCAAGATCATGTGACCATTTTCTCCAGAAAAGGAGTGACCACCTACAACACTTAGAAAAATATTGTTAAGATGTAGGGAGTATGGTATTTCACTAAATCCCAAGAAGTGCCACTTTGGAGTTCAGAAAGAAAATTTTCTTGGACACATTGTGTCAAAGGAAGGGGTCATGATTGATCTTGAGAGGGTAGAATCCATCAACAAAGTCCCTATTCCAAGAACCAAGAAGGGAATTCAATCCTTTTTTGGGAAGATTAATTTTATTAGGAGATTTATCTCCAACTTTGTTAAAATAACTATCCCAATCACTAGCATGCTAAAGAAAGATCAAAGTATCAAATGGGAAGAAACAACTATTCAAGATTTTGTTGGGATCAAAGAAGCATTAAAGAATGCCCCTGTTTTAGTAGCTCTATATTATAAGAAGGCTTTCCAAATATTTTCTTTTGCTTCAGATAGTACTATTGCATCTGTATTGTTGCAGAGAAGGATGATGAGGGAGTTGAAAGACCAATTGTATTTTTAGTAAGGCATTACAAGGAGCTGAAATAAAATATACTATGATGGAGAAGCAGACATTTCCTTTGGTAAAAGCAACAAAGGTCTTCAGGCCATATATTCTAAGTTCCAAAATCATTGCTTATGTTCCCCACACCATGGTGAAAGATATCCTATTAGAAATGGAGGTTTCAAGAACTAGATGCCGATGGGTAAAAAACTTGCAAGAGTATGATATGGATATCGAAACAAAAGAATTGTTCATAGGTTTGGGCCTGAAAAAACTTATGGCAAAGAGAAATTTGTAGAAAATTGAGGTAAATGAAGTTGAAGAAGAAAGGTTGAATGTCCTTGAAAAATTGATAAATTATGAATGGTACAAGGATATCATTTTTTATCTCAAACATCTACGAAAGGCCCTTCCTATAAAATTGACAAGGGCAATTTTGCAAGTAACCATACCAAAAATTTTTTCTAGTTCCTCATTAAGGTCCCTCAGCGTTCGGAAGGGCATAAAATCCCTTTCCGGAAAGTCTAATTTTTTGAACTTAGTCATTTTGGTCCTTTTTGGCTAGGGCGCAGATTTTGTTCATGCAACACAAACATTATTTGCACCCCCTTCTATTCCTTTGGCACACCCTTTGGAGTGTTAACACAACAATTGTTGCACCTCCCCATGATGCGCCTTTCTTTCTTACGCTAAGGCGCATGCACCGGCCTGTCAATAGAAAAAATGTTGTGCCCTTAAGGTGTGCCAAAGCGCTCAAAATCCCATGTTGATAGTCCTGAATTTGTGCCAAAGGTGCAGATAATTTTTTGTGATGACAGATGCATAATCGCGCTAAAGGGCACAAATATTTTCATGTCGACATACTTTTTGGTGCACCCTTTGAAAAATTTGGTGGCACATTTATTATGCCTTTTGCTATATATAGGTGCATCCGCCCTGTCATTTTCACGATTGAAAACACGTGAAAATTTATTCTCTCTGCACCTGTCAGCGCTCCTGTCATCCTCGTGTCACGTTCATGGACCCCACTTCATTTCTCTCATTCTATATATTCTAGGTAAGTGGTCCTTTCTTTTCTTATGGTTTTTGTTTTGGTTTGGTTGTTTGTGGGATAATACTAAAATGAATTTGAAGAAACCATAAACCCCTCCAGCATTTTGCAATCTTCCCTCCCAAGCCAGTTTCACCCTCCTTCCAGATCTGCTGGCCTGGAGGGCTTTGTCTCAAAAATGAACCCAAGATCTTCTTCGCTCTGTCCCCCTTCACTATAAAATCCACGTCGAAAGAGGCCTAAAACCGCAAACCAATCAGGAAAATCAAAAACCTAAAAGTTATTACATTTCGGGCCATGGTTTTTTTTGGCAATTGCCATCCTTGTTGCATAAAAAATAGTCACGCCAAGAGGGCGCACTATCCTTGCCTGCAACACACGCATCCTTCCTGCGCCGAAAAAAACTAAGAAAATCCTTACACCTAGCACAGGTGCAATCCTACTTACACCAACAAAGTTTGTTATGCAATCTCTTCCTGCGCCGCGCCAAAGGCCCCTTGGTGCATATAAAGTCAGTGATACACCCTTTAATGTTGTGCCCCTTGGTGCACCAAAATGTTATGCAACACGTTCCATCTCTGTGCCATTGGCGCATTCTGCTGCCATGTAACACAAAAATTATTTGTGCCTAGTTTAAACTTTACACAATGGCGCAGGCACAAATTTGTCTGCATCAACACATAGTGTTGTATGTAATTTTCCTGCGCCTGCACCCTTTGGTGCTATTTCTTCCTTGCAACACTCCACCTCAAGTGCGCCATACTTTTGACCCTACAGCCTACAATATTCCTATGCCCTATGCTGTGCCAGAATCTTTTAAATTGCTAACTCCTCATTCTGTAAAGCTTTGATGGATGATCTAATAGCTAACATGGCTCTTCTGCGTTGGACTTCACTCCTTCTTCTTGCAGATCAGCAACTGAACTCAGATTCGCATATGTCTACATCAAGAAAAAGGCCAACCAAGTCAAAGGGTAAGGCCAAACTCATGGAGGAAGAAATGAAATACAAGTATCAAAGGGTCAGAATGCCCGAGTCCCATAGAATGTGACTTAGACATCAGAGATTCCGAACTTGGCCATATAGACATGGAAGATTTTTGGGCTAGAACTAGAAGGGTCACAGGTAGTCCTTGGATGGAAAACTGGTGGGAAGTGGTCTGCATTTCACTGGGGGAATCCCCGTTAGTGCAGTAAATAATGAGTTCATGATGGTGGTGGCCCTGCTATAACAAAGACACAAGGTGTGTCGAGAATGAAAAGGGTGAGGTCATAATCAACCTCACTTCCCGGCACTTTGAGATCATGTTGGGTATTCCCCACCACCGCATTTTGTGGCTATAAGCTAAGAAGACTGCATAAAGGCATGGGAAGAAAATGAAGACAAATGCATGTAGTTAATGAACGAAGTGTATTTGAAAAATAAGAAGGTAATAACCAGGTGGCCGCAGGTTATTCACCGCAAGTGACTTCTCTGAGGAACTGAGCGACACCATTACCTTCCTGAGTAGGGTGTTTGGGATTTTTGATGCCCATTACTTCCACAAATGGATGCTCAGGTACCTAGAAACAATGAACAAGAATGTGCCTGATCAGCATTTTGAGTGGGCAGAAATCATCAACAGCACCATCTCTGAGTAGCTTCAACAACTCACAACAACGGGGAGGTTCTACATGAACTCCTACATGGTCTACGTTGCTACTTCTGAGAGAGATTATCCAAAGACTGAGCCGATGTGGGGTATGGCCCCAGGTAAAAATATTTGAATATTATCTAGAATTAAGACTGGAAAACAACATTCCATAGTTCACCAAGATCAACGATGCCTTCTTCTACGGCATCATCTGCCTTTGAGGCCCAATATGACTCACGGTCGGATGACCAAGAGCATAGTAACTACAATGGAGAAGTGGGGGCATTGTTTACGTAATTCCCCACTTTTACCTATCTCAGAGCAAGCCAACTTCTTGGGGAGCCCACCAAGTTACCAAGGTATGCAGGCCCTAAGTTGATCTTGTTGGAGCTATCCAGATAGCTCATAACATATCATGAGAAGTGCCTGAAAAGGAAGAAGGGTGGAACTCCTTTCCCCCTCACATGGGGTAGTACACCTGCACTTCTCACACCAAGGCCCGGGAAATGTTCACAGGAGCTGGAACTGCTCAACCTAAAGCACAATTTCCCAGCAAGGCCAACCTTTGATCCATAGAATTGCCTCCCAAAGGCAAAACTCGATCCGATCCATGTTCCATAGATCGAGGACATCTACATCGACCTGTATCACGAGGTCGAACTCAGGAGAAAGGATCACTCCCACCTGGCCCTAGCAGAAATTATTCAATATGGCGTGGCCATTGTTCCAAAAGGTTTCCAAACAACCGATCAAGAAGTTGATCAGGTATATCTAGATACGAATGGGGACAACTGGCCATTTTCACCGAGATTGACAGGACAAGGCACCTCAGACCATTGAGGAGAGGGTTAAGGGCACATCATGCAAAGGCATAGAGCATTGGTGCAGAATGAATGGCCTCATCTACCTTGGGGTAGATTTCACCACGTCCCCTTTGGGCAATGCACTGCTAGATCAAGCATTTTCCGAAGGGAAAAGGTAAAGATAAAGAGGGAGAATCAAGCACCACTCAAGAAGAAGCTCCTGAGAGCCCTCCTCCTCCACCGCACAAGAATAGGTTGTAACCCGGTATCTCCAGAGAAAGAAGTGGCAGAGAGTGTTCCAACATAGGCACATCCACTCAGGATGTTTGCCACTGCTACAACCATTGAGGTTCCCACCATCCCTTCTCCCACTCCTCCTTCCCCTCCTCCCATCACCCAAGCAACCATTCCCTTGGTTGTGTCTTCTCCCCCATCTTCTACTATTCCCCTTTCCTCTTCTTCTATCTTCTCTTCCCTCGTGGAGCTGTCCCCCTAGTATTTCTTCCCTCATCTCTCAGCTCCCTTCCACCCCCATAGTTTCCTCTCCTACAATAGCTCCTACCCCTGTGAGCATTGGGAGTTCGGCTTCTTTATCAATGTGCCACCAAGCCAAGTGTCTCAACCCATTTCCCTGAGTACACTATAGTTGCTCCTTCTTCTTCCACCATTCCTTCTTCTCCCTTAAGTCCAACATGGATCTCCCAGCACCTGAGTCAGCATAAAAGGAAAGTCCCCATTACACCTATGGACTTCTCCATCATCCCAACGAAAGGGGCTAAGAAGTAGAAGCCAATAACCCGCTTCTCTGAGCAGTGCCTCGGTGAAAGAGTAATGGAGATCGCGTATCCCGATCCCACAAAGGATAAAAAGGATATGTCCCCTATAGATTATACTAGTGACGCAGGTCACAATGGGAACATCATCCGAGAGCCTTCAAGGAGAGGCCCTATCCACGGTGGATGCCCTTTGCAAGAAGCTTCAAGAAGTAAAGGAAGAGAAGAGGCTACTGAAAGAGTAGAATAAACATCTTCTCCACGCCCTGCAGAAAATGGGCAGTGCACCTCCTACAACTGCCACTGAGACTCCTGAGGCCCTTAGTCAAGATAAGATAAATGAATATGCCAAGATTGGTGAACAAGGCATGGTAGTATCCACCTGGAGAGACCAGATCCTCAAAGATAGTGAGGAAGTAATCGTCAAGTTCACCGAGTTATATCAGAACATTGGTCAGGTGAACAAGGAACTCTGGTGATTGCAGGACCTATCTCCAAAGAGTTGGACCATGCTAGGTTGCAACATGAGACATTCCAGAAGATGCTCGACTACTCAGTCGATGATTTAGTTAAATTTGGCATCTTCGATCACCCCAGAGCACCCAACAAAGTCCTTGCTGCTTTGGACTACCGGGTCGATCAGATGGAATTTGTCCTGGAGAAGATAGATAAGGTCAAGGAGGAAGCCCTGGATGCAATGCATCAAATGGAGAAAATTGTCCTAAGGATGTCTCGGGCTTGCTCACTCCATCATTCACCTTGAGGAAGGCAGATGAAACTATTTGAATCTTCAAAGAGATCGTCTCGCAAGGGTTAGAGCCAGAAGCCACTTTTGACGCTGAATCCATCAACAACCTTCTGGCCTGCCGTGACTTTGTGGGATACCTGATGGAGGTAGGTAATGAGTACTTCAAGCTCCCCGAAAAACTTAGAGATGAATGGGAGACTTGTGAAGTCATCGGCGATCACACCAAGGGTCCTACCCAGGATCAACTCCAGCCGATGATCAGCAAATTCATGGAGTACCGGCCCAATTCCATATTGCCTCTCCTGAGAAGAAGCAAGATACTCCCTTCCACCACGTGAGACGATGATGAATAGCTCCTCCTCTTGGCTTTCCTTTTGTAATATTTAAAAGTATGTTGGCACAAATGATGACATCATCCATGTTGCACCATGGGATGTTGTCATCCACCAAGTTGCCCAAAGTCAACAGTTGACTTTTAGATATTTTGTAAATTTTTGTAATTAGTTGTTGGTTTCTTTTTGCCTTCTCTCTTCTCCTCCTATAAATACTTGAATATTTGTTGTATTCAAGGAGGGACACTTTTTAGATGAAAAATAGAAGTGAGAAGAAAAGGCTTTGTACTTTTTGTAACAGAAGAAACATTAATACAAATATTAAGACTTTGTGTTGAATATGTGTGTTATGGGCATCTGATCTTTCTTATGTCAGATCTATGTGTTTATTCTGTTGGATCTATCTCTACTTTCTTGTCATTTGTTCATCAGTATTGCTTTGTTCGTTTATGCAAGTAGGTTTGGCTCCATTTATTACCAATCCCAAAACATAAACCCTCTGACCTTTCTACTTTGGAATTCATTTCTTTTCTCCCTTCAAATCTATCCTTCTCCTCCCCCTTCTTCCTCCATTCTCTCTTTCTTTCACAAAGAAGCACCTCTACTGGGATGAGATCCCAAACCCCTGAAGGTAGAATATTGTGAGACTTGCACAGATTCCTACTGGTAGAATAGCAATAAACTAGTTTCGCTTTGTTGTCTCAAAGAGGGGCTATGCCCCGCACACTGTTGGCTCATCTATCCATAGATCTCCTCACCATGATAGATTTTCGGACCAACATTTTTGGTGACTCACTGGGACTCAAAAAGATATGTGAACGTTGTGTCGGTTAAAGGACACTAACAACTTGTAAAGTTGCTAAAGTAACTAAGAAGATTGATAAAACTACAAGAAATCACTACCTGTTTGCAAATCTAACTTTTTTGCTTAAAATCCAAATTTTTTTGCAAAAGTGATCCAAACTGAAAATTTTCTTCAGAGATCCATAGATCTGGGCTAGTTAGAGATCTTTAGTTCACTGAGTTTTTACAAAAACCCGTATATTTTCGTAGATCTGAGATTCTGACAGTTTACAAAAATTTCAAAACCCTTGCAAAAAGTCAAATCTAAGATCCGAAAATCAGCTTACTAAGTTGACCATCATTTTATCCTCGCTAATCTTTGTCATTAAACCACAATCGGTTTTCAAAAGAGGGATAAAATTAAATATTTAGAAAAGGTACATGCTGCTGATTTTTATCAAAAAATTAGAAAATCAGCAAGTACAACCAAAAAGAGTTTTTAAATCTGCTCCAAAACATTGTAGATCTGAACGATACACTAGCGGGTGAACCATTTACTCATAAGCAGAGAGCTCATGGAGAAGTTGATCCTACTTTCGATCTACTTCAAAGGCACAACTTCAAGTATTACACGCACGCTTCTCATCGCTAAGTACAGCTGACCGGTCATCCAGAAGTGTCTCACCTCCATGAAGGAATCATTTTTCACAGGAGCATCCACATCCCTTTGCAGTGCTTTGTTGCTCAGTGGAACCATCCTCCCGGCTCATGTCCTTTTTCAGCTTTTCAAATGGCAGTACCATGGGGAAATGCCATGGGCCCTCTTGCTTTGCCACATCCTGTTCACGTGCTCCCTCATGGAAACCGAAAGAATTTCCCCAAATTTGATGGGAGCGGAAACCAAAGTACGGATTCACATATATCCACTTTCATCATGTCATGTAGCATCCTAGATGTGACTCATGAAGATGTGTCAGTTCACCTCTTTCTGGAGACCTTGCAAGGACCCGTGTGGAATGGTTTCAGCATTTGCCACCGGATCTATCACTAGTTGGGCCACATTACGGACTGCATTTGAAGAAAGGTATAAGCCTTCAGAGGACGCATTCACGTTACTATCAAAGATCACTCACCTGAAGAAGGAAGTCAATGAAACCATGCGTGATTTCATCACTCGTTTCAACTCACTCATTAACCGTGTGCCGCCTGCCATGCTGCCAACAATGCTGAAAATTAGAAGTGTTTCTTTGTGAATGCCATGAGCTCGAAAGTAAGTTTTTTACTCTTGCAAGAACAAGTCACTACTCTGGTTCTCGCCCAAGCTGCCATTCGAATTGAAGATAACTTACTCATATCTGGTGAATTAAAATGAGAACCATCCAAGCCTAAAGCTTCAACTCCTTCTCCCACCACTTCATCAGATCCGCATTCCAAAAGATGGCGAATGACTTGCTCGCGTTAAAGAAGCAAGCTAGCTCAAGCTTCCCCAACTCTTCATACCTGAGATATCCCATGAAGAAATTTCACTTCCAACAATGTCCCACAAAGGCCGTGTTTACCTGCAACTACTCCACGGTTGGCGCTCGAGGCCCCTCCGGTCAATGCTCTAGCCGAAATCGAAGAAGAGGAGAAAAATTATGAAGAACCTTCATCTCAAGGTGAAGATGACCAAGATGTCGGTGAACCGACTGGCGACTCTACTATCGGGTATATGGAATTTGACGAGGAGGAATCTGATGAAGAAGAGGGTACCCAAGGATATGCAAGTGGGCAGTCATATGTTGTTTTCACCCGCTCACAAGGAAAAGAAGTAGAAGTTGCTGCCAGGATACAAAAAGAGAAGGCTGTGTCGAACACGCCTCCAACCATTGCTAAAAGAGGTAATCCTCTTCCTGCTCAACCTCCTATTAAGTCTTTTACGAAGAGATTTTTTCCCTATTTCCCCTCCGAATCAGCCTTCTTCTATTCCCATAAAGACCGGTAATCCTACCCTACCATCGTGAAATGAGGGACTCATTCCTTCATCAACGCAACCCTTGGCCGCATTCGACATAATCGATCATGCTAAAAAGACCAAGATTCAAATGTCTGAAGCTGAATATCTTCAGTCTAACCCCTGAGCAGCTTGTAAGATTGACCGAATATATCCAAAATCAAGCTGCCGTAAATTCCCGGTTTCCCGAAAGGAATCCTTTCCACTCCTCCTGCATCTCGCATAAACATTGCCTCGACTTCTGTGTCAAGAAAAATAGAACCTTTCTATCTCTCCCTCCTAATCAATGGTCACAAGCTAAGCAATTGTATAATTGATTCTGGGGCTTCGATAATGTCATGCCGGAAAAAGTCACCCATGCTTTGGGCCTCACTCTTACCAAACCTTTTGGCAGATGTTACTCCTTGGAAACCAAACAGGTTCCGTTGATTGGTCAAATCAAAGACGCGCAGTTCACGTTTGTGGCATTCCAGAGAAAAGAGTAAAGATGACCATCCTCGTTGCCGATATTCCAGCAGCATATGGAATTCTACTAGGAAGGAGATTTTGCAGTGAAGTTGGTGGAGAGATTCATATGGACTGGTCTAAGGCCAGAATCCCGTCAAGGGTGTAATGCAGACATTGGAGCCTGAATCACAAAAGAAGTACTTGGTCACCAACTCGATGACCCCAAAGCCCAAATTCTCTTCGAATCATTAGGGATGGGGAATTATTTCTTATCTACTGAGTCTAACAAAATGGACGTTCTCATCGGGAAGAGGACCTTAACAAGGTTTGGATGCTGCAGTTTGATGGCAGTTGTGCAACTAGCGGATGCGGTGGAGCTGTGTTAATATCCCCTGAAGAGGAGATTTTTCCTCTCTCTTTCAAGTTGTAGTTTTTCAACACAAATAATACTGTTGAGTATGAATCTTTGCTACTTGGCATGCAAGCCGCAAAAGAAAGGGGAATCAAAACCTAAAAGTACAAGGTGATGTTGAGCTGGTCGTAAATCAAGTAAAGAGGATATACCAAGTAAAAAATGAAAGGCTCAGCATTACCACAACGTAGTATGGGACAACATTGAGGAATTTGATGCCTTCTCAATAAAATTCATTCCAAGAGCTCAGAATGACATGGCCGATTCATTGGCCATCTCGGCATCCCTCATGCTCCCCACCCAGGGTTGAAAATAGACACATATACCATTGAGGTAGTTTTCGCCCAAGCATGCCAGACAACTCTCAACACTGGTAGGTATTCAACGATGACAATCAACTTATTGCCTTCCTAGAAAAGGTAGAAAATTTTAGTGAGCTTCATTTTGAAGGATCTACTTCTGCATGCCGTGAATCTATTACGGATCAAGATGATGAATCAAAAGGAAGTGATGGCATATGTCAGCTCAAAGGAAATAAAATTCCAAAAGGTTTGGTCTCTCTGGAACATTTGTTTGATAGACATGATCATTTTTTCAGGAAGAAAAGGTAGGATAATCCTAACTCCTCTCCAAGAGACCGAGCGGTCAATCTAGGTTCTGTGGAGCATCCGCAGTTTGTGAACATCGGAAAATGTTGCACACCCAAAGAAAAGTGGAAGTTTGTCAAATTATGAAGAAATATATGGATGTATTGGCATGGTCTTATGCCGATCTAAAGTCTTTCAAGCCAAAGGACGTCCGACATGACATCCTGTTGAAGGAAGATGTCAAACCCTTTCGCCAGAAATAGAGGCACTATAATCCCAAGATCTCAGGTACCATCCAGGCTGAAATACAGAAGATGTTGGATGCAAGGATCATTTTTCCTATCCATCACAGTGCCTGGGTCACAAACATTGTGCCAGTATGCAAGAAAAATGGTGAGATATGCATATGCGTAGATTTTCGCAACCTGAATCAGGCATCCTTGAAGGACAACTACCCGCTTCCCATAATGGATCAGGTTCTGCAGGTAGTAACTGGTTCAGAAATGTTGTCCATGCTTGATGGTTTTTTGGGCTATAATCAGATTGAAGTCTCACCTGAAGACCAATTCAAAATAGCATTCACTACCCCCTGGGGCACATTCACCTATAGCAGAATGCCTTTTGGTTTGACCAACGTTGGTGCCACCTTTCAAGCGAGAAATGGACTTCGCATTCAAAGGTATGATGGGAAAGGTTATCATAGTTTATTTGGATGACTTAACTGTGTTCTCTAAATAGCGAAGTGATCATTGTAATCATTTGGAGTGAGTATTGAATAGATGCCGAGAACACGGGATCTCCCTAAATCCAAAAAAGTCTATTTTCGGGGTCACTGAAGGAAAGTTGTTGGGACATGTTGTTAGCAAGGAAGGAACAAAGATAGATGCCGAAAGGGTTAGGGCTATTCAGAGCCTTACTCTACCCACAAGCAAGACCGACATTCACTTCTTCGGAAAAGTGAATTTTCTCAGGCGCTTTGTTCCCGACTTTGTTGAAAAGACTCATCACATATTAAATATGATGAAAGAGTCGCAAACTTTCCGATGGAGCGAAGAAGGGAAGACATCATTCGATGATATAAAAGCCTCCGTCGCTCATGCACCAGTCCTGGTATGTCCCGATTTTTCCAAGGATTTTATCATGTATAGTTATGCATCTGAGCATACTGTATCAACCATCTTAATGCAAAAGAATTCTGAAAATGTTGAATCTCCAATCACGTTCATGAGCTCTCCCCTCAAGCCTCATGAGTTGAAGATGTCTCAGTTGGAAAAGCACACCTTCACCATTGTCAAAGTAGTTAAGAACTTCTGGTATTACATCCTAAACTCTCATATAGTAGTGTTGGTTCCTAACATGATAGTCAAGTCAATCTTAACTCAACAGGAGTTAGGGAGCTTGTGAGGGAATTGGATCGCAAAGGTCCAAGAGTATGATCTAGACATAAAACCAACCAAGCTGGTAAGAGGCAAGGGCCTATGCCAACTTATGGCTGAAAACAAAGATTCAGAGGACCCTGAAGAAAAGGATGATTGCATTAATGGGACACAAGGCCAGCTGGAGAAAGTTGATTCTCTACCCATGGTTCTATTTGTTGCAACTAGCGATGAGTGGTATTCTGATATCACTTTCTTTCTCACTTACGGTGAGTGCCCAGCTCATCTAACTTCAAAGGAGAAGCGTACTATAAAGCTCAGAGGGAAAGATATGTCATCTGGGATGACGGTTTATACAAACGTGGAATTGATGGCATCTTCTTGCGATGTGTTGACAAGCCACAAGTAGGTAAAGTTACTTGAGAGTTTTCATGATTCAGCCTGCGGTGGTCACTTTTCCTCTTCCGTGATAGCACACAAGATCATCCGGGCCAGGTACTATTGGCCAACTATTTTGGGATACAACCACCTGGGTAGCAAAATGTGAGCTCTGCCAACAGTTTGTTGGCAAACCAAAATTGGCTGCTTTTTCCTCAGCTCGGTCATCATTATCGATGAACCATTCAAGCAATGGGGAATTGACTTTATCGGAGCACTACATCCACAATCAAGTGCTAGACATAGTTATGTCCTAACAACAATAGATTACTTCACCAAATGGGTGGAGGCCATACCTGTTAAGAATGCCACCTCTGAAGTTGTTTGCAATTTCATCAAAGAAAATATCATCATGAGATTTGGCGTTCCAAACAAGATCGTTGCTGATAATGCTTCCAACTTCTCCTCATGGGAAGTTATTGGTTTTTTCTATGAATACGGGATAACCTTGGCCCATGCCTCAGATTATTACCCCCAAGGAAATGGTCAGGTAGAATCTAGTAATAAAAACTTAGTGACCATCATACGGAAGCTGGTCAATGAGAATCAACGGTCCTGGCACAAGTCATTTATGATTCTTTGTGGGAAGACCGCATTACTCCAAAAAGGTCTCTTGGTATGTCACCTTTTAAAGTGTTATATGGAATAAACACTGAGCTCCCCATTTATGGAACTTCCCGCTCTGGCGCTTGGCACGAGCGATTAAAGATGAAACTTTCCAAATTTCTCTGAAAAGAGGATCATGTATCTAAACTTGAAGAAAAAAGAGTAAGAGTGGTCGATAGGATCACCGAACATCGAATCAAGTCAAGAGACCATTCGATAAAAGGCCAAGAGGGATTTCTAGGTGGGAGATCTCATCCTTCTATGGGACAAGCGAAGAGAGCCAAAAGGCATGCATGGAAAATTTGATTCTCTATGGAGAGGGCCTTTCAAGATCAAGCAGCTCAATGGAGAGTATAGCTTCTATCTCTCATATCTGGATGGAACCGAAGCTCCCGCTTCCCTATAGCGGGAAACATCTCAAAATATTCAGGAAGTAGAGCTTGCTCTCTTCTTTGTACACTTTACTTTTGTTGTGTGTTTTGCTTTCTTTTGTTGTGTGTTTCCTTTCTTTGTTCCTTTTTGTTCCTTTCTTCGCCTTTTGGTCGCCCTTGTTTTTGACTCTCTGTAACCCAATGGATAGGCACATGTTGATCTGGGATTCTCTACCCTTAAGCTTCGCTTAAAGATAGTCCCCAGAAAGAGCCAATGTTATCTTATAAAATTGACAAGGGTAATTTTGTAGGTAACCATACCAAAATTTTGTTCTGGTTCCTCATTAAGGTCCCTCAGCGTTCGGAATGGCATAAAATCCCTTTCCGAAAATCTAGTTTTTCGAACTTAGTCATTTTGGTCCTTTTTGGCTAGGCGCAGATTTTGTTCATGCAACACAAACATTAAACGCCCTTCTATTCCTTTGGCGCACCCTTTGGAGTGTTAACACAACAATTGTTGCACCTCCCCATGATGTGCCTTTCTTTCTTGCGCCAAGGCGCATGCGTCGACCTATCAACAGCAAAAATGTTGTGCCCTTAAGCGGTGCGCCAAAGCACTCAAAATCCCATGTTGAACAGTCCTTGAATTTGTGCCAAAGGCGCAGATAATTTCTTGCTGACAGATGCATAACCACGCCAAAGGGCACAAATATTTTCATGTCGACATACTTTTTGGTGCGCCCTTTGAAAAATTTGGTGGTGCATTTATTACGCCTTTTGCTATATATAGGCGCATCCACCCTATCATTTTCATGATTGAAAACACGTGAAAATTTATTCCTCTGCACCTGTCAGCGCTCTTGTCATCCTCGTGTCATGTTCATGGACCCCACTTCATTTCTCTCATTCTATATATTCCGGGTAAGTGGTCCTTGCTTTTCTTATGGTTTTTGTTTTGGTTTGGTTGTTTGTGGGATAATACTAAAATGAATCTGAAGAAACCATAAACCCCTCCAGCCCATTTTGCAATCTTCCCTCCCAAGCCAGTTTCACCCTCCTTCCAGATCTGCTAGCCTGGAGGGCTTTGTCTCAAAAATGAGCCCAAGATCTTCTTCACTCTATCCCCCTTCACTATAAAATCCACGTTGAAAGAGGCCTAAAACCGCAAACCAATCAGAAGAAAGAAAACCTAAAAGTTATCATTTCGGCCGCATGGTTTTCTTTTGGTGCAATCGCCATCCTTTTTGTATAAAACACAATCGTGCCAAAGAGGGAGCACTATCATTTCCGTAACAACACATCCTTCCCGTGCCGAACAAAACTAAGAAAATCCTTACACGGCGCAGCGCAATCCTCGCTTACACCAACAAAGTTTGTTATGCAATCTCTTCCGTGCCATGCCAAAGGCCCTTTAGTGCATATAAAGTTCAAAGTGATACACCCTTTAATGTGCGCACCCTTCACATGCACAAAAATTTTATGCAACATGTTCCATCTCGTGCCATTGGTGCATTCTCACGCTGCCATGTAACACAAAAATTATTTGCACCCAGTTTAAACTTTACACAATGGCACAAAGCAAATTTTTTCTACATCAACACATAGTGTTGTATGTAATTTTCGTGCCCCGCACCCTTTGTGCTTTCTTTTCTTCCTCGCAACACTCCACCTCAAGTGCGCCATACTTTTGAATCGCAACTGCAATATTCCCGCGCCCCCGCACCCGTAAGCTTTTAAATTGCTAACTCCTCATTCTGTAAAGCTTTGATGGATGATCTAACAGCTAACATGGCTCTTTTGCATTGGACTTCGCTCCTTCTTCTTACAGATCAGCAACTGAACTCAGATTCACATATGTCTACATCAAGAAAAAGGCCAACCAAGTCAAAGGGTAAGGCCAAACTCACGGAGGAAGAAATGAAATACAAGTATCAAAGGGTCAGAATGCCCGAGTCCCATGCAGAATGTGACTTAGACATCAGAGATTCCAAACTTGGCCATATAGACATGGAATATTTTTGGGCTAGAACCAGAAGGGTCACAGGAAGTCCTTGGATGGACAAACTAGTGGGCAGTGGTCTGCATTTCACTGGGGGAATCCCCGTTAGTGCAGTAAATAATGAGTTCATGATGGTGGTGGCCCGCTACTATAACAAAGACACAAGGTGTGTCGAGAACGAAAAGGGTGAGGTCATAATCAACCTCACTTCCCGGCACTTTGAGATCATGTTGGGTATTCCCACCACCAGCATTTTGTGGCTATAAGCCAGGAAGACTGCATCAAGGCATGGGAGGAAAATGAAGACAAATGCATGCAGTTAATGAATGAAGTGTATTTGAAAAATAAGAAGGTAATAACCAGGTGGCCGCAGTTATTCACCGCAGTGACTTCTCTGAGGAACTGAGCGACACCATTACCTTCCTGAGTAGGGTGTTTGGGATTTCTAATGCCCATTACTTCCACAAATGGATGCTCAGGTACCTGGAAACAATGAACAAGAACGTGCCTGATCAACGTTTTGAGTGGGCAGAAATTATCAAAGCACCATCTCTAAAGCAGCTTCAAAACTCACAACAACGGGGAGGTTCTACATGAACTCCTATGTGGTCTACGCCGCTACTTCTAAGAGAGAGATTATCCAAAGACCGAGCCAATGTGGGTATGGCCCTGTGTAAAAATATTTGAATACTATCCAGAATTAAGATTGGAAAACAACATTCCATAATTCACCAAGATCAACGATGCCTTCTTCTATGGCATCATCTATATTGAGGCCAATATGACTCACATCGGACGACCAAGAGCATAGTAACTGCAATGGAGAAGTGGGGGGTGTTGTTTACACAATTCCCCACTTTTACCTATCTCAGAGCAGCCAACTTCTTGGGGGAGCCCACCAAGTTACCAAGGTATGCAGGCCCTAAGTTGATCTTGTTGGAGCTATCCAGACAGCTCATAACATATCACGAGAAGTGCCTGAAAAGGAAGAAGGGTGGAACTCCTTTCCCCTCACAGTGGGCAGGTACACCTGCACTTCTCACACCAAGGCCCGAGAAATGTTCGTGGAGCTGGAACTGCTCAACTTGAAGCAAAATTTCCTAGCAAGGCCAACCTTTGATCCATGGAATTACCTCCCAAAGTAAAAACTTGATCCGATCCACATTCCATAGATCGAGGACATCTACATCGACCTATATCACGAGGTCAAACTCAGGAGAAAGGATCACTCCCATTTGGCCCTGGCAGAAATTATTCAATATGGCATGGCCATTGTTCCAAAAGGTTTCCAAACAACCGATCAAGAATTTAATCAGGTATATCTAGATACGAATGGGGACGACTAGCCATTTTTGAGATTGACAGGACAAGAGCACCTCAGACCATTGAGGAGAGGGTTAAGGGCACATTACAATGCACAGAGCATTGGTGTAGATATAATGGCCTCATCTACCTTGGGGTAGATTTCACCACGTCCCCTTTGGGCAATGCACCCGGATCAAGCATTTTTCGATGGAAAAGGTAAAGATAAAGAGGGAGAATCAAGCACCACTCAAGAAGAAGCTCCTGAGAGCCCTCCCTCCACCGCACAAGAACAAGTTGTAACCCTGGTATCTCCAGAGAAAGAAGCGACAAAGAGTGTTCCAACAGGCACATCCACTCAAGATGTTGCCACTACTACAACCATTGAGGTTCCCACCATCCCTTCTCCCGCTCCTCCTTCCCCTCCTCCCATCGCCCAAGCAACCATTCCTTTGGTTGTGTCTTCTCCCCCATCTTCTATTGTTCCCCTTTCCTCTTCTTCTATCTTCTCTTCCCTGGAGCTGTCCCCCAAGTATTTCTTCCTCATCTCTCGGCCTCCTTCCACCCCCATAGTTTCCTCTCCTACGTGCAGCTCCTACCCCTATGAGCGTTGGGAGTTCGGATTCTTTATCAATGCCACCACTAGGCTTCTCAACCCATTTCCCTGAGTACACTGTAGTTGCTCCTTCTTCTTTCACCGTTCCTTCTTCTCCCTTAAGTCCAGCATGGATCTCCCAACACCTGAGTCAGCATAAAAGGAAAGTCCCCATTGCACCTATGGACTTCTCTGTCATCCCAACAAAAGGGGCTAAGAAGAAGAAGCCAATAACCCACTTCTCTCAAAGCGCCTCAGGTGAAAGAGTAATGGAGATCACGTATCCCGATCCCACAAAGGATAAAAAGGATCTATCCCCTATAGATTATATAGTGACGCAGGTCACAATGGGAACACCATCCGAAGCCTTCAAGAGAGAGGACTATCATTGGTGGATGCCCTTCTAAAATAATCTTCAAGAAGCAAAGGAAGAGAAGAGGCTACTGAAAGAGCAGAATAAACATCTTCTCCATGCCCTGTAGAAAATGGGTAGTGCACCTCCTACAACTACCACTGAGACTCCTGAGGCCCTTAGTCAGGATAAGATAAATGAATACGCCAAGATTGGTGAACAAGGCATGGCAAGTATCCACCGGAGAGACCAGATCCTCAAAGATAGTGAGGAAGTAATCGTCAAGTTCACCGAGTTATATCAGAACATTGGTCGGGTGAACAAGGAACTCCAGGTGATTGCAGGACCTATCTCCAAAGAGTTGGACCATGCTAGGTTGCAACATGAGACATTCCAGAAGATGCACAATTTCGATTGATGATTTAGTTAAATTCAACATCTTCGATCACCCCAAAGCACCCAACAAAGTCCTTACCGCTTTGACCTGCATGGTCGATCGATGGAATTTGTCCTGGAGAAGATAGATAAGGTCAAGGAGGAAGCCCTGGATGTAATGCATCAAATGGAGAAAATTTTCATAAGGATGAGATACTTGGTAGAGATGAGGGGGTGAAGATGAGGACATAGGAATTTTAAAGTAAACACTTCGGGTATATGGTAGAGGCATTTGGATCGGTCATCCTGCATTTGAGTAGAATAGGGGTACTCAAACGCTCCCATAGGACTCGTCTATCTCCCCGAGGGATGACAATCCTCACGTGTGAATTGGAAATTTGATATTGAAGAGAGGTGTGTTGTAATTAATTCCGGTCCACCGTGGGTGTGATATAGGGGTAGATGAGGGTATGATGAGGCTGTATCAATGGGTGTTAAGAAGTCAACCGGTCGCGAAAAGATTTAGGTGATGAAGAACCGATAGGTAGGAGGGCATGTTTGAGAGGATCTGTCATGATTAAAAATGTGGTGATGTTGATTTGAGAGGTTTCTCTCCTACGATGATGTAAAAACAGAGGCGAGTTTTCTTCTTTTATGGCAAGAGTGACTAAGGAGATGTTTGGGAAATAGATAAGTTAGATAACATCCGCCACGCCTTGTAAGGATGTGGTGTAAGAAGGTTCATCCGTAAGAAGAGAACTCGGGTGGTTAATTCCTTTATGGGTAAAGGAATGGTAAGGCTATTGTCTTGTCTTGATGGTGGTGAAGGGATTCGATCCCTCGCGTTAGTAAAGAAGTTTGATTCAGAATTTTTTCGATAGAGGCTTTTGGCCTGGGAGTTCAAGATTGCATGGATCTCATGAACACTATCCTCGGCTAAGATATCTTGGTTTATGTTATCGTTAGGAGAGTGATTTGGGAATGGTTTGTTGAATATTTTCAAATTTCGTTAGCAAGGGCATTAGGATTATCGAGGATTATATCCCCCGCATCAACCATTTCCCGCACTATGATTTTCAACATCTTGCAGCTTTTGGACGTGTCCCTTTATGTGGTGAAAGTTACAGTAAGTCATTTTCTTTGTACCAAGAAGGTATAGCGGGTGGAGTCAAACCCAGAGTGAGTTTTAATAGGAGGCAAGGTGAGAGCTCCGGCTTTGAGCAATTTTTCCAAGATGACACCATAAGTTTCTCCCAAAGGAGTGTAATTGATGGGCTCGGATTTATACTTATAGGTGGTTTTTGGTGGGTATTGATAAAGTTGCTTAAGATTTGACCATCACCGTGTGGATAGCTCCTTTTGATTTCAAAGAAGTGGATGTGTGAGGAGTGGTGGTGTTAGGTTTATTGGTGGAATCTTGAGTTTGAAAATTGGGGTTTTTGTTGCGCAACCTCAATTTCTCTTCTTCTAATGCTCGAATCTCTAGTTTTGAGCCATAGTAAAGGCCTCGTCAAATGTGTAGAAAGTTTGAATTTGGAGGGTAGGAGAGAGAGTTTAGCTTAGCAAGCAGCCCATGTAAAAGTTCAATAAGTTCACCCGAGGCAAGGCATATGTAAGTTGGTTGATAAGGCCCCATCGTCCAACGAAATCTACAATAGATTCATCTTCAAATTGTCGGATGGCATAGAGGTCGATGATAGATACTTTCTTGGCAATGTTAATGGAGAAATGATCCAAGAAAGATTGGGCTAGTTGGTTAAAAGAGAAGATTGAGTGTTGGTTTAAAGCACTGTACCACTCCAAAGCGGTCCTGATAAGGACATGGGAAAGGTGAGAAGAAGAAGGCATCATCATAAGCAATCAAATAACAAGAATGTCTAAATGATCGCAAGTGTTGTTGAGGATCCTCTTTACTATTAAAACGAGTAAATTTTGGTAGTTCCCATCGAGGAGGATATGAGTGAAGGGGGATAGAAGGGTGAAGAGGCTCCCGAAAAACTTGCTCGTATGTCAAGGCACTACGAATTCCCGAAACAGAAGCCTCCAGATTTTGCATTTTGTCCATCATTTGTTTGATGAAATCCGTGGTTGGATGAGATGATGGTGCGGTTGTGGTAAACGGAGGAAAATTGGGCCAAGGGCCTCCACTAGACAATGGTGGGGTTAAATGTTGATAAGGTATGGAGGACGAATATGTTGAGGCGACCGAATAGGGATGTCCTATATAAGATGTTGAGGTCACTGGATACGTGTGTGGAAATGAAAAGGTGGGCGGAGCTTGAGAAGGAAAGCTCGTGTGGATAGGTGGTAGAGAGCAAGTCATGAAGCAAGCGATGTAAGAGAGACGAGGTATGCATGAAGTCGGCGGTAATGATATGTGGGGCCCAAGATTAACCAAAGGAAAGCCAACTGCGCCATATGAACCCCTGGCCGCACGGATCGGGAGAGGCAGTGCTAAGGATGCGTAAGGCAAAGCGGAGTTATCAAAGCGGAGAAGGAGCTAAATGAGCAGCTATACTAATAGGCATGCCAACAAGGAGTTGACCATCTAAGCACGGTTACAGTGGGCATGAGACAAATAATATTGTACAGCGCTAGGATTAGCGTCCAAAATTTTTGTAAATTCCTTATCTCCTACAGGGATTTTGGGAACCTCGCTGGTGTCCGTAGGATTCCCCACAGTATGGGCAGGAGGTGATTCAGGAAAAGGCACAGAGCAGGCATGTGAAACCATGGCGGCGGCTTGCTTCCGAGTGATAACAACCATGAGCAAGAGTACACAGTAAGGTTTCAATTTATTAGGAATAGAAACAACCCCAGAATGTTGAAATTGGTAGGTTTCTGGTTTGTCAGGGACTGTAAAAGACTGTAACCGATATCGGTCTGCTAACCGATGTCGGTTATACTGTAGCCGACGTCGGTCACTTAACCGATGTCGGTATAATAGGACTGGTATAAGAAACTGTAAGAAGCTGCTGATTTGGGGTTAACCGATGTCGGTCACTTAACCGATGTCGGTATAATAGGACTGGTATAAGAAACTGTAAGAAGCTGCTGATTTGGGGTTAACAGTGCTTAGTATGCCTACCAAACTGTTCTGAAGTGATCACAGAAAACTAGTGTATGACAGAGAAACAGAACCGAGAACAAGCAAGAATGCACAAACAAATTAACAGACTAACCCTAGGGTTAATTTTAATCAATTTGGGCTTATGCCTTTAGACGCAGAATGATGTCAATCCTAAACAAAAGACTTAGGGGAAATGTCAAATTTTTTTTGGCTTATAAGGTTACTTCGATTCGGATCAACGAAAATCCAACCCCTTGTTTTTGGTTGGGAGAGGTCATTTACAGGGAACCGATGGCGGTTATGTAACCGACGGCGGTCGAGTAGAAACCGGTATCGGTCAGTCAAAGTGGGCTATTTTTAGTAAAATAGCCAACTTTCCCTCCTTTTCTCCCGAGGGATTAGTCATGGGCTTGGTCAAGTCATTATGAGGTTGGTTTTAGGTGTGGGTGAGGAGTAATTAGTTATGGGTGTGGATGTAGACCAAGTTATAGGTCTTAATTACGTTAGTTTAGGGTTAAGGCTAGGTCATGATGAGGTGGTGAAATGAGGTGGCAGGTATGGCGATGTGGATTTATTAATTATAAGGTAATTAATAAATAATTGTGTAAGGTTTAGGTGATGAGGTTAGGTTGCGAAAATGAGATGCGGGGCACAAGGGGGTCGTAAGACACAAATTTGGTGTCTACATTAGCCCCTTATTGTCGTGTAGCTTGTCTTGTAAAGCTACACGGACAATAATATGAAGTGGTTACCCCTGTTAAGGGTATAGGTAATCCCCCTCAAATCTATCACAGATTGAGGCAGCGTGAAATCAGGGATAGAGTTGATAAAGGGTAAATGGTGTTGAAATAATGGTGAGATGGTGGGGTAGGTCCAAAGAAGCAGACGCACGTTGAAATGAAGTAGTGCGACCAGGGTACATGATTTGAAGAGCAAACAAGCAATTCATAGGCAAAGGTCGATAGTTTATCCAAACAAGGGTGATATAATCCTGGTATCCAAGGCATAGGAAGTAGCTCCAGGGGATATAACGGGTAAGGTACAGGAACGTTTAGGCATGTTCGGCAGTACCAAATGGTTGGTTTGGTCGAGATAAACATCACGGTCTAGGTCTAGGAAAAGTTGGTCAACTGATCAAGTCAAGTACCCTAATCATGCTAAAACATGAACAGGTGAGCTTGATTGAACAAAAAGCTACATGTTGGGTGGATAAAATTGTAATTTGTTGGTTTTGGGCGAGGTATTTGAGTGGTGCGGCCTTGGGTCGGGCCGATTGATGAGTGAGGGCCATGGATCGGGCCTGATTGGTTGTTTGCGGCCTTGGGTCGGGCCAAATGGTTGGTGGCGGCCTTGGGTCGGGTAGGATAGTTGGTTGAGGCCTTTAGTCAGCCGATTTGTTGGTTGGGGCCTTGGGTCGGGCCATATGGTTGGTCGCAGCCTTGGGTTGGGCCAAATGGTTGGTCGCGCCTTGGGTTGGGCCAAATGGTTGGTTGCAGCCGTGGGTCGCCAAGTGGTTGGTCGCGCCGTGGGTCGAGCCAAGTGGTTGAGTGCGACCTGGTCGGGCCAATGAGGTCAAAACGCTAAATAGCAATGGAGTGTATAAAGCGATGTGGTGAATAGGCAACGTGGTGATAAAGGGAGATTGGTGAATAAGGGCGAAGTTGGGTGAAGTTAGGTATGAAACTAATATCGATTTAGATAGGACCGGTATCGGTTAGGTGACTGATACCGGTTCCTTAGGGCACAATATAACCGATATCGGTTATAGGTCAAAACCTATAAAAAGAAAAATGCGCTGTCATTGTCACATTGTCAATTTGAAAACCCATTTGAGTTGTCTGAGGTGTATTGTTGAGATTGGTGCATTTTTCGGCTGAGGTGGCACTATTTGAGTGGAGAAGTGAGTGGTTGGTAGGCCCTAGCGAGTAGGAGGCAGCAGTTGATTGGTGGAGGACCCAGAAGAGGAGAGGTAGAGTCATGGCACAGCCAGGAGGAGCAGGAGGTGCTGGACCAGCTGGACCACCACCACCTATCCCACCACGACGACGTGTCGTTGTACCGGTAGGTTCGAAACCTTTCATTGTGTGATTTTGATGTTGTTAAGCTAGATTTGGGGGTTTGGGTAGGAATCCAATGTTTTGATAAAATAATGAATAAATTGAAGCTATTTGAAAAATGGAGAGGGTAGATGGGTTAAATAGGCCAAGGCGGCAGGGTGGGTAGGTTTTTAGGGTGTTTGGGTGGGTAAATAGAGATAAATAGGCCAAAAATGGATTTGGGGGGCCACATTGGGTTCGGCTCTGTAATTTTACAGTGACCGATGTCGGTCACGAAGCGACCGGCATCGGTCATGAAGTTTTCGGGTGTGGTTGGTTTGTGGTTGACCGGTGTCGGTCGTGGGTCGACCGGCGTCGGTGGAGAGACGATGGAGAGAGGACCGGTGGCGGTCATGGGTGACCGGTACCGGTCCTTAGTTAAGATTATTTATTTTGTTGGTTTGGGTTTGTTGTTGTGTTGAATTTGTGGTTGTTGTTTGGGTTGTTGTTTGGGTGTTTTGGTATTGTTTGGGTTGTTGTTTGGGTGTGTTGGTAGTAGTGATTTGGGTTTTGTGTTTATTGTTGGGCTTTGTGTTTTTGGGGGTGGAGAGGGAAGGGGTAGAGGTTGATAGGAAGGGTGATTGGTGGGTGGGGGGTATAGAAGGTTAAAGTAGTTGTTGTTTGAAAGGGTAGGTCTAATGAAGTGGGTGATTTGTGCAGGCACGTCAGCAGCTGACTATGCGGGATAGGATGCCCCCGCTGTTGAGACGGATGCGGCCACACGTGTCCGCAGCGCAGTGGGCCATCATGCACGAGGTGGGACTCGGCGGAGTCCAGCGATATAGGGCTATAGATAGGGATCACAGTCTTATGGTTGCCCTCATCGAGAGATGGGATCCGATGACTAATGTTTTCCATCTCCCGACTGGAGAGATGACTATTACACTGGAGGATGTGTATCGCATCCTTAGACTGCCGATCGATGGGGAGGCAGTATTCCAGGTAGATGTAGAGACAGCCATGGACAACATTCTACAGGTATTTGGGGATGCAGCCGTGCTATTGACTTATCACAGAGCGAGCATTGCCTATGGGGACATGTATCGTGCCCACAGACATGAGACACGGCTTGCCATGTTGATGATGATAGGCATCACATGCTTCGCCCTCCTAGACTCAGAGGGAGGCCGCTTTCCATGGGCGCTGATGGGGGTACTACACGAGATGGTGGAGGAGCATACATGTTATGCTTGGGCACCAGTATACCTGGTGCAGTTATATAGAGAGTTGTGGGGCTATCGCCGGATGAGGCGATTTGGGATTTGTTCCACATTTTTGTTACATTGCTGGGCATATGAGCATATCATATGCATTCGACCAGTAGGGCTGCCCCAAAGAGCGGGGCCATAGGATATATATATATATATATATATATATATATATATATATGGCTTTCGAGGTGGTTCAGATCATGGGCCAGCCACGAGTATTACTCACCTGGACGGGATGTAGTGTATTACCATCATTTATTAGAGGCCATGATCGCTTGGACATTGTATGGAGGCCTTACAGAGGTCATCACCCACGGAGGAGCCCGATCACGCTTGTGTTGGATCCAGTATACATTCCTGGATAGCGGGACGGAGGCCGGGAGAGCATGAGCGATACCCCCAGAGAGGGTACGACGGCGATTAGGGCTACGACAGATGAGCCACCACCCTTCCCTCGCACGAGAGGGATGATGTGAGGCCTCACTACCCGCACCACGCCCGTGGACCCAGATTGGGTAGCAGAGAGGCCAGCAGATGATACCGTAGACGATGCCGGCTACACAGATCATTTTGGTATGGTGGGCGGGGAGAGAGCGCAGAGGAGAGCATGTGCCCCCCGCAGCAAATGCACTTAGCGGCTATTATAGCAGAGAGGGACCAACTCGGGATAGGTAAAGTTGTTATAGGGGCAGCTGTCTGCTGCTCGAGCACAAATAGGTGTCCTACAGAAGGCGCTTAGCCCAGCGCAGTATAGGCACAAACATTGTGCACAAGCCACATAGGCACCACCACGAGCACCACCACGAGCACACCGCACGGCATGCTATAGTAAAATGTACCGCCACTAGTGCAAATGCGACCACGGCAAACAAGCACAGCACAGTACCACCACCAGCACCGCAGCACACCCACAGCACAGGTGTATTGGTAGGGACAGGGCGGGCCATTGTTATTAGAAGTCGGGGACCAGCCCTAAGCAGCTATGGTGGCACGGGCCCATTATACAGAGGCGGAGAGCGGAGGCCCTAAGTACTATCAGACGTCCTCGATGGTACCAAATACCGACTATCACCATCAGCCTGGGCCAGTGCATGCGGCGCACGCAGCGGAGACCATGAGTCGGGATCCCTGTGGGGTGTAGCTTATAGCCGGTGGGTTAGTGATAGGAGGAGGCGGGAGCCAGGCCAGGACTCGCAGGAGAGGTGTTGAGGGTGGTTGGGAGAGTTGAGACATCCTCGGTCGAGATAGATGTTTTTGCTTGTACATTGGATATAGTGCACCTTTGTCTATGAATCTGTTATGTTTATAGAGGCTCTGCGTGCCCACATATGATTTATTCATTCATTTATTCATTTATTGTATATAACAGGCCTCGCGAGCCGAGTCGCGATGTTTGACATTATTGCGGCTGCGTGCCGACTTTGTATTATTATGAGATCACAGAGGCCCCTATGCAGGTAAGTCAGATACTTGAAACCTTTGATATATAGATATATATGATGATTTTGATCCATATGTCTTTGTGTGTAAAATGTTTTAAGTGTTTTGTTGATGGTTTGTGAATTTTAATGTATGATGAGTTTGATCCACATGGTTTATGTTATCCAAAATTCACCCCCAAGGTAAATTTTGATAACATGCATCAAATTCTTTAGTCCCAAGCAATTATATTGATTCAGGCGAAAAAGTCATGTTTCTAGGGTACCCTCATATTTTTTCTAACTCCCCTGTCTAAGGAGGAGAGAGAAAGTTCTGAAGAAAGGTGAAAAAATCACAAAAAACAGGCTCGGGCCAGAAAAAATCATGAAAAATGGCTAAGTCCTAGTCCTCGCAACAGTCGGGACAAATGGGACAAAAGGGCGCGAACCGGCCGAAAGGCCGCCTGTGGTCTCAAGGCAAAGATTTGGGACATCGGGCAAAGGGACGCGCTGGACGCGAAATCCGAACCGGCCGAAAAGTTAGAAAATTGACTAAGCGTTGAAAGCAGCGATCTGGGACATCTGGGCAATTAGTACGTGAACCACCAGATCGTACGAAATGAGTCAAGGCAGCCTAGAACAAATGGGCCGAAGCAATGCGCAATCGCTGAACCTACGGATCAACCGAAATGAGAACTTTCAGTCAAGGACGCGCGGGACAAAAGTACGCGAACCGGCTGAACCAGGTGAATCGGGAAAATTTGTCCCAAACGGCCCGAAAGCAAATGGGACATCTGGGCCGCGAGTACGTGAACCGGCCGGTTCGGCCGAAATGGGAAATTTCAGCACTGTGCCAAATGGGACAAAGGGACGCGCGGGACGCGGATAGCCGAAGGAGCCGAAAGCCAATCAGATCACGCCACGTGTCACCGGGCAGAAAGGGACATGGAAGCCCATTTCGGGCGGTTCGAATAATTTGTCCCGCACAAGACCGGGACATTTGGGACAAAGGACGTGCAAGGGACGCGGATAGTAAGCAAGGCGATTTAAGGAGAAGAAGAAAAGTCAACATTTGTCCGAAACTTCAAACGGCCATAACTTTTGACTCGAGCTTGATTTTCACAAAATTGGATTTGAATAAAAGAAACATATTCGGCTCCAGTTAGTCAATGCTCATTCCCGTCAAATGACAAAAACGCCCGCTGCACTCCAAAATAGCTACCGGCACTTAGAAGGCCATAACTTTTGCATTTCTCAACAAAATCACACAAAATTGGTACCGTTGGAATCGTGGTTCCGAGTCCGATGTATAGCAATCAAGGAATATCAGATTTGATTAGAAATTTATTGATATTTTTAAGAAAACGTGGCCGGGTTCGTAAGCAGTTGTTTTATTTGGTAGGGAGTACAATTAAGAGGCATGGTCATCATTATTTCTCTGCTGCAGCACATGGGACAAGATGGGGAGCCTTTTGCAAGTAATCTATGACCATTTCACTCAATTTAATGCCTCTTACAGGTGGTCAAGGACATATTTCGGGATTTCCATTTTCCTTCTCTTTTCCTTCTCATTTTTTTCTATATATTGGAGTGTTGGGCTCATTGTAAAGGGGAGAGTTTTGGGTAGCAAAGCTCTGCCAAAATTGCTTTGGAAGCCAAAGTGTGTTGCAGCCCTTGTAGTGGACTCCTTGCATGGTGATCCAGCCCTTATCTTGTAATAGACTCGAACTTGCATGCATACCAGAAGCAATAAAATACAAGTTTGTGGATGTATCTTCCCCGCTTTGTGTTTTCTTGCATTCTTCTTGCCCCTTTTACCTTTCTACAAGAATATTGTGTCTATTATTATGTTCTTGCAGGAATTCATTATCATGTGTGTGCTTGGAATATTACTGTGAATGCATTTTGTTAGATTATGGAGAACTGTTATCACCTCTTCCAAAGTGTGCACTTTGCCTCTCGTATTTCACACATTTGGAGATTACTCTCACACCCTCCTTTTCTGGTGTATCACCGCTTTAGTGTAGGCTTTCATTTTATGCATTCTCTTTCCCTGGTCCCTTGGAAATTTAGATTAGAACAGTTAGCTTATCCTGCATTAGAGTAGATTGTGGCAGGTAGTTTAGGAGTAAGAACCAGCTTTCTCTGGAGGTCTATCTCAAGTAGCAAGTCCCACAACTTGGAGATAGTACCCATGTTATCCAATCACACTGGATGCCTAGAGTGATCAAACTAGAAATCTGATCAACATCCAAAGCAGTGTTGTGATTCGGTGATAACATTTATATATTGATGGGGTTGATGTCTTTGTTGATGGCTTTTGAAATGGAATGTATGTATATATAGATTATGAGTTTAATTCACATGTTGTGTATGCTGATGGGTTTGATGTATATATATATGATTTCGTATGTATGTTGTCGATGGTTGTTATAATGTAGATAGATGATGTTGCTGAAATTGTGAGGATATATATATGTGATTTGGATGACAAATATTGATAATGGTGTTGTTATGCAGGAAAAAGAGGCGGGCGCTACAAAAATTGGGTAGAAAATAAAGAAAAGGCCTATGTTTAAGAAAAAGTAGGCATGTGACCGATATCGGTTAGTTAACCGACGTCGGTAGATGCTAGACCGGTATCGGTCAGGTAACCGATACCGGTTATTCCATAATGAGATTTTCTAAAAATAGAAAAGCTTGGGTGGTAACTTAAGTTCTTATTTTGAGAGCCATGCAAGAAGTTAAATACGCGACGCGCTGTTTGACGACTAAGACAGGTAATTGCATGAGAGAATTGAGTGATAAGGAGGAAAGAGATAGGGAAAGTGAATGTGGGCTGAGATTCAGAAGGCAAACAACAAGTTATATTTGAAGAGGGTGGTGAACATGGCTGAACAAGGAGAAGCATCCAGCAGGCAGGGACGAGAGGGAAGACAAGTTCCACCTCAAGCTGCTGCAGCCCAAGAGGTAAACGTTTTGGTTGTAATTTGATTCTTGCATGTTTTGTGAATAGGATGAGAGAAGTGTACGTGGGTAGACATGAGAAAGAAAACGTGATAGCAAGGGTTATGGAGGAGGTGAGTGTTATGGGGTAGGTAATCAGGGGTTTCGGGTATGTTGGTATGTACAGAGAGGGGTAAACGATCAAATTATTGTCGTAGGTGGTGTGTTTAGGCAGGGTGTATAAAATTGACAGTGACCGATGTCGGTTAAAGATAACCGGTATCGGTTATTGAACCACTACCGGTTATCTATAACCGATAATGCCATCGTAGGAATTTCCAGAATGTGAGAAAAAACCCTTGGGGATTTGATTTATTGAATGGCGGTGTGTCGTTTTGATGTGTGCAGGTGGAGGCAGGGTTAAGGATGAACGATATTGTGCCAGCATTGTTGTCACGAATCTGAGTGGATGTAACACCAGTGGAATGGGCATTGATAAATCATTTGGGGTTAAGTGGAATCCGCTTATTATTCACGAATCACACGAAACCATGCTATGTTACAAAGCGTTGATTGAGAGATGGAATCCAGAGAGGAATACCTTCTATCTACCAACAGGGGAGATGACAATGACATTGGAAGATGTGTTCCGTATTTTGAGACTCCTAATTACAGGAAGACCAAGATATCCCGTGCATTGCCTCAGCGCGCGCGGGGAGCGATAACAATAGTATTTGGTCCATACGCATGAGAGTTGACAATGAGGTTTGACATTCACTTATGGTATAATATATGCAAAGACACCCCGAGGCAACAAGGTTGATAAAGTGGTATTAATGATAGCGGTGGGGTATTATGCATTACCGAGGGTGGATGGGGGAAGATTTCCAAAAGCATTGATGTGTGTTATTTGGGAAATGATAGAAAGGAACGTGACTTTTGCATGGGCACCTGCATATTTGGCGGAGCTATACAGGGGTTTATGGGCTTGTAGGTGAAATCACAGGACGACACTGGATTGTTCATATTTATTACATTGTTGGGCCTATGAGCACATTGTTTGTGTGCGACCAATAGGCCGACCCATCCAGTCAGCAGAGACAGGAGTACAGAGGTTGGGATTCAGACGATGGGTCCAGACAGAACAAGAGGCAAGATCCCAGGCCGTGACAGGTGACACTGAGTATTATAGGCAGGTATGGGAGATGGTGACGATTGTGGATATCTGTTGGAGGCCTTACGGAACTATATGGTAACAGAGAACATAGCTGAGGAGTTGAGGGGTGTAGAGTGATTGAGGTGGATCGCGGGCACTGTGCCGTGAGTATGAGAGGATTCCTCTAGATCACGTGCAATGACAATTTGGATTTGTGCAGGATATACCCCTGGCTTATAGACCATATATGAGGATCGACGCGGAGGCATCATTCTCACTTCCCGGCCAACACCTCCAGAAGGACCAGAAGAGATAGCAGCCGATCGCAGGGTAATGGATGCAGGAACGACAGAGGCCTATAGATTATGGTGGGTAGCAGAGCTGCGAGGTGTACGTGATCGTCCTGACGTAGCTGTGATTACAGCGGAGAGAGATCGTCTGCAGAGTTTAGTTCATCAGCTCCAACCGCAGGTGAATGAGACAAGAGGATTGTTAGCGGTCATGAGTCACAAGCGGAGAGACTAGAGGCGAGATTCCTCCATGCGAGAGAGCGTATTCATATGTTACAGGAGAGATTGGCAGATCAGTGGGTGTACCAATAGCCGTGGTGCCTTTGAGGATGGAGAGGCCTGGCGAGAGGCGTCGACGAGCCCGCTCATCACCTGGTTCGGGATGAGGCGCAAGGGTCTAAGTGAATTTTATAGAGGTATATAGAAATAAATAAGGATGCCGACCTGCGCGTCGATGATAGAGAAGATGTATTTGTTGAACATCTAAAATAAAACTGAATAGGTATGTTGATTTGAGTTATACTAATGAGAAGGATCGTGTTTTGAATGTTTGTTTTGAAAAATGATAAAGATAAATGTTGGCGAAAAGAAATACACAAAAATATGTATATTTACAACACATGCTAAGTTATGGTAGGGGATGGTCGAGCTAACCTTGGGAGACACCATGTCTCCTAAGTGCTGCCTACATAGCCCATTGCACAAAGCAAGGAGGGGCCTCAGACCGATGTAGTTCTCCCTTAGGACTAGGATAGGTGAATCTGTGCAATTTAGGTATGTTTAGGCAATTTGTTGGTGGGTAAAAGTATTAATTTTGGTAGGGTAATGTTGTTGGTGTTGGTAAGAAATTGGCGATGTTGGAATAGGTATAGGTGAAGCGAAAGTTAGCCTACCCAAGTGGTAGGGAACCGTGTCCTGATTAAGGTCAACACATAATCCTAGATTCGAGTCAAAGAGGAAAAAGTGCTCCGTAGGTGAAAAGAGCTAAACAAACCACAGAATAACGTAGAATGAGCTTGAACCCCTAGGTACCGTGCATAGACGAGAAGTCGATAGGTGAAAAGAGTTGTATAATCACAATATATCGGATGTACGTCACGTCCCTTGAGTTGTGTTGTTTAAGCAAATGGTGAGGTGAGGTGGATGGTATAGCTGAGGCACGGAGAACTTGTTATAAAGTGAGTGTTCTGACAAAAGAGAACCTAACCTAAATAGACAAGTCCATGACTCCAAAGTTCTTTTGAATGCGGCTTTTATTTTGCTAAATATAGACTGATCGATGTGGGAAGTCTACAAGGGATATGTATTTTATTACTCTTGAGGTCTTCACGAAGCTGATCAATGCGAGAAGCTTCTGATAAAGGCTGACTGTGTATAGCTGTCCTTCAAGGGAGCAGTCTATTTATAGTAGCAGATGCAGCGTTTGTGTATAGCTGTCCTTCGGGGGAGCAGTCTATATAGAATAGCAGCAATAGTTTGGCATATAGCTGTCCTTCGAGGGAGCAGTCTATATATAATTTAGAGATCTAGATGTCCGTTTGGCATAAAGCATCTAGTTTTGTAGGAAGTTTGACTCAAGAAAATCCCATAAGTTTTTAATTAAGAATGTGTCATTTGAATACTTTGAAGTCATGGACTAGACTAAAAAGGGGAAGGCATTTTTAAAGGGAGGTGATAATCAAACCATGTGAGCTTGATTTTATTTTGAGATGTAGGAAACAAAATGTATGCGGTGGTAAATGAGCTCAAGGGACGAGCACAAGGTAGGTAAGAAGTGATGTAACACTAAATTCAACAATAGAATGGTCGAAGATGCAAGGCATTAAGGGGTTCAGGCTCAGGTTTACCATTAAGCAAAGCTAAATGATAAGTGCCTGATCCATAAGTGTGAGTGATAATGTAAGGCCCAATCCAATTAGGAGCAAATTTTCCACGTTTCTCTTTTCTAGTTTGGTTACATGTTGATTCTCTTTAAGGAAAGATCACCAACCTTAAAGGTACGCTCATGAAGTCACTTATCATAAGCACGCTTGATGTGTTTTTGATAGATTTGAAGGTGGTCAAGAGCCGTAAGACGACGCTCGTCAAGAAGCTCTAATTAGGCTAACCGCTCTCAAGCGGAAATCATCATTGGTGAGAATATCCTCAAGAGATATTCGAGGGAGGGTATTTGTATTTTGAGAGGCAAGACAGCCTTGGTACCATATACCAAAGAAAAAGGTGTGGCATTAGTGGAGGTATGAATGCTAGTACGATAAGCCCAAAGGGCAAAGGGGATGTGATCATGCCAATTTCTTCCGGACTCATTAACAACTTTCATGAGGATTTTGGTTAGGGTTTTATTAGAAGATTCAGCCTGACCATTGGCACTGGGTGGGAAGTACGGTGATGAGAAACTAAGTTTGATATTGAAGTTGTTACAAAGGTCTTGTAACAACTTATTTTTGAAAGATTTTCCATTATCTGTTATCAGGCGGTGAGGAACACCAAAACGACAGATAATGTGGTGGTTAATGAACTCTACAATTTTTTCCTTTTTGGTTGAAATGAGTGGAATGGCCTCCACCCATTTTGTGTAATATTCGGTTGCCGTGATTATCCATCGGTGATGTTGCGAAGAGGGCGGATGAATCTCACCAATAAGGTCTAAACCCCATTGTGAGAAAGGCCAAAGATCTCGTGCGACCTATAGCAGATGGCTAGGAGTATGTCGAAGGTTGGCATGTTATTGACACATTACACAACGCTTAACATATTCGTAGAATCGTTATTAAGATTAGGACAATAATAGCCTAGGCGAAGGATCCATTTGGCCATGGCAAGGCCGCTAAAATGTCCACCACAAATACCGTCATGGACCTGTTGGATGGTATAGGTGACCTCCGCGCCGGTTAGACATCGAAGGAGGATGCCATCAAAGCCACGTTTATAAAGGAGTCCCCCCATGACGACATAACGAGAAACACTTTTAAGAAAAGCACGTTTTGGGTACTAGTAAGGTCGTGGGAGAACAGAGGTTGTAAGGTAGTCGTGAAATTGGTGATACTGTATCCTCGCGAATTAAAGAGACACATTATTTATCATACAAACAACCTAATTTGAGTAAGATGGGGAAAAGAGTTGTTGGACCAAGATGAAAATGTCGAGTCGGGTTGATGAAGCAGAATTTGCGAGGCTAAGGAAGCCATAGTATCCGCAAATTTATTAGTGGAGCGGGAATGGTTTGGATAGAATAATGAGTAAATAAGGTTAGAAGTGAATTCATTTAGTGTTTGTACTTTGAAGTTCCTTATTTTTACATTGGTAGATGCCCATAACTTGATTGACTACCAATCGAGAGTCACAAAAATATTGATAGATTTGACACCTAAGTGTAACGTAACCGGAGACCCAAAACAAGGGCCTCGTATTTTGCTATATTATTAGTGCAGGGAAATCAAGTCGGAATGAAAGAGGCATAGGCTCAACGTCAAGAGGAATGAGAACAACGCCAGCCCCGCCGCCTGCTACCGGCACTTGGATCCATCAAGAAGAGGGTCATCGATACGACTCCTCCCCGAAGTGAAAGAGTGGCGATGAGTTCGTGGGGAAATTAAAATTGGCAAATTGCGCCTGTAAAGGGGCTTCCGCGAGTTGGTCGGCAATGGTTTTCCTTTGATTGACTTCGTGTATAAATTCAAGGTCGAGGTCAACAAGGAGCATAAGCCATCGGGCGATGCGTTGGTTTAGATGAGGTTTGGCATACATATAATGGATGGGGTCCATGTTGGTGATGATGAAAGTTTTGTGATTCAGGAGGTAGTGTCGGAGTTTGGTGGCCACAAATGATAGGGCTAGGCATAACTTTTCTACATGTGTATACCTAGTCTCATAATCCACCAGAGTACGACTTATATAATAAACAGCTTGTTCTCGATACTCAGAGTCACGATGTGCGAGCATGGCCCTACAAATGTGGTCGGTGGCGAAAGGTAAAGGTAGAAAGGGTGATCGTCCTGAGGTGGGATAAGCACGGGTGGCTGCAAGAGATAAGCTTTGAGAGCCTCAAAGGCTTGGTGGCACTCTTTGCTCCATTGAAAGGCAATATCCTTTTTAAGGAGGTGATGGAAAGGTTGACATCAATCCGAGAGTTAGGAGATGAAATGCCGGATAGATTGGAGTTTACCTTGCAAACTACGTAATTGTTTGAGGTTAGTAGGTGGGGGCATTTCTAGGATAGCTTTGACTTTAGATGGATCGACCTCAATGCCATGCAAAGAGATGATAAAACCAAGAAGTTTTCCCGAAAGGACACCAAAGACACATTTCTTTGGTTGAAGACAGATAGAATATTGTAAGAGGTGATCAAAAATAATGGTTAAAACATCGAGATGTTCACTGCGATGTTTAGATTTGCCAAAAGATCATCGACATAATCTTCAAGAATAGTGTGCATAATGTCATGAAAATGTAAGTCATAGCCCACGATAGGTCGCACCAAGCATTTTTAAGGCCAAACGGCATGACACGATAACAAAAGGTTCCCCAAGGAGTGATGAAGGAAGTTTTATGTTGATCGGTCGGGCTACCAAAATTTGATTGTATCCCGAAAAGCCATCCATGAGAGAAAGCATCTCATGGCCGCAAAGTGAGATCAATAAGTTGATCAATACTTGGGAGGGGGAAGTCATCCTCGGGGGCAAGCAAGGATAAGGTCTTAGAAATCCGTGCATATCCGAAGTCCCCCGTCGCTTTAGTGACAGGTACGATGTTAGAAATCCATTGAGGATAGTCAATAGGTAAGATGAAGGAAACAAAAAGAAGTCATTGAAGCTCTTCTTTGACCAAGAGGGCAATACGTGGATGCATTTTTCTCGCTTTTGTTTAATCGGCTTGGAATCGGTTTTGTGGTAATGTTATGGACCGCAATGTCTAAAGATCGATTCTCGCATGTCACAGCAGGACCAAGCGAAAGCTTGGTCTGCGAGCACGAAGGAAGGTCAGAAGGCAGCTTGTTCTGATGTGTTAAGGGATTGTCCGATCTTCACAATGTGAGGATCCTCCTCTGTGTGGATGTTGATTTCTATAGTAGACTCATTCAACATGGTTTGAGTTTCAGACGGTAAAGTGCGTTGAATATAGGAGTCGTCCGCACCAAGGTAAGTGAGGATGGAGTCATCATCTTGGCACTCAACAACATTAATTGAAGGTGAATCCTCTTCGATCATGTCTGTATACAGAAAGGGAAGAGAAGACGGGTCCTCATTATCGCGTTGATAGGTGAGAGGACCTAGGAAGATAGCATTTATGAAAAAAAAAAGTTAGGAGGGATAGATTCAGGATCTATCGACTCTGTGGGTGACGATGGCAAAATGGGTGATGATGGTTCGGTAGGGGTGACATCGTCATCTTCCAGGAGACAACTGACACGAGGTTCCTTCGGTGTAAGTGTTTCACGAAATCCGAGACCACTACGATCATTGTGTTTGCGTATAGTCACATAGGAATGATTGTATGTCGGCCTTGTTCATAAAGACCAAAACCAAAGCCTTTCCAAAGACAAAGGAGTCAAGAAGGTGAGGGAGAAACGACGATTTTCAAGTACTGAAAATCAGATTGGAAGGGAAACACACCAAGAGGAGGTTCAGGGGTAATGGATGATGCGTCGACACCCCATACGTTAGGTTGGTGTGGAAATTAGGTGGTCCGTAAGAGATTACCTCCCCACACGACTGGCCGTAGGTAGGATGCGCATGTAACCTGTCTCGTACTCCGTGGGGTATGGAAAGAACTAACCTTATATAGGTGATACTCCCCAGCGTAAGGTGTTGAAAAACATCTACTAAGGGGTCCGAGGTTGGGATGTGGTCTCACGGGAAAGGAAGTGGTATTTGCGATGCGGCGGTTTCATTGGTCAAGGTGTAGGTGTTGTGGATGGTAGAGGTGGATGGTCAAGGGATGGTCAGGGGATGAATGGGTGTCTCTGACCGGTATAAGCACATCATTAGGGCGATATAACATATGTAGGTTTGAAGGGAGGAGGATCAGATTTTATGGTGTAGGACTTCCCTGTACTCAAATTTTATGCATCTATGTAAGGTGGAGGGAACGCATCCCATAGCCTGGATCCAAGGGCGGCCTAACAACATATTGTATCGGGAACTCTCCTCAAGGACATAGAAGAGTTCGGGTAAAGTACGTGGTCCTACACGAATGTTAAGGATCACGGTGCCTAAGGTAGAAGTAATAGCATCATTGAATGACCGAAACATGATGGGGTTGGTACACATGCAAGATAGAAATGATATTAATTTGTTGGAAGGCTTTTCAAGAGATGATGTTGAGGCTAGCACCCCCATCAATCATAACACGACGACGCACTGGATGTCCCGGACGTAAGTCTGAGATGAAAAGAGAAGGGTCGTGGATCTTTTGCACCAAAGTCAACAATTTCATCTTCGGAGAAACTGATAAAGCGGCTTGCTGTTGTGCACAGAAAGTGGTCAGGGGCGAGGTTGTTTGGTGAGGGAAGCAACGTGATTGGGTGTTAAAATGAAGGTAAGTGAAAGGTTTCATTAGGTAAAACCTCTATCCCTTGAAGAATTTCAACAAGAGCTTGTCGATGAGATTCATAAGTCTGAATGAGATCATACAGTGTCATTTTTACAGGTGATTGGTGAACCTGTTTGATCATGGTACGGTGGGAAACTCCATCAGAGATGGGGTAGGCAGGTCCATGAATAACCACTTTAGGTGGTGGTGTGATCGGGATGGCGGACGGAGAAAGAGAGGCCGCAGGTGTGCTTCCTTTAGCTTTCTCGTTGTTTTTCTGCCCTCGAGTGGCAACACTAATCATGTTGATCTCGTGAACATGAGAGGAGGAAGATGGTCAGGGATAAATCATGGTCTTCGAGAGGTGGGGTTGTAATAATGATAGATCTTGGTGAGGTGGGGACAGGTGGTATAGGAGAGGGAATTAAAGCTAAAGGTCTCTCCCTTCGTAAGTTGTCTTTCTTAATCTTTCTGTCTGAAAGAGGTGACTGATGAAGTATGGCTTTCAACGCTTTGCATCCCTCTACATCATGTCCTGGTGTGCGGTGGTAAGCGCAGATTTTAGACTCATCATAACCTATTGGTCGAGGTTTAGATGGGTCATAAGGTCTAAGTGGGGGTAGGGAAATGGTCGCATTCTCTACCAACATATCAAGGATCTTGGCGTAAGATCCTTTGAGTGGGTCAAAATCAGAGGAAGATGAGGGTATTGATTGGGTGGGTTTTGGTAATGTTTGGGTATGGTTGGTTCGTACGGGTGGTGGTTTAGCCAAGGGGTATTGATACGTGGTTTTAACTAAACGTGGCTTCTTCAGTGCAGAAGTCATGTTTAGCTGATTAGATGGCGAGGCTCCGATAACGTGGTGGTGGGGAACAACCATGGAGAAAGTGAGGACGCAACAAATCCTTTGATGATGGAGTTTGTTTAGGGTCGATAGTGAACAGGATCTTGATAGGCGTAGAAAGTGCGCAGTTGTTTTAAAGAAAATGCAGGAGGTATGATATATTGATGCAAGGTGGAGGGATGAGGTCCCAATATGGAAGGTAGGTGTGACGATAATGGTTTTAGTTGTGATAGAGGCATAGGTTGAGGAGATTGAGTTTGTCTCCTAAGTGGATGGATGGCTTTATTTTTGGGTAAATCTAGCCGCTTAGGTGGGTGTGTTAGACTGGGTATTGGTGAGGTCCTAAGTGTAGGGGAAGATTTGGTTAGGCTAATAGAGGTGGATGAGATACTTGGTAGAGATGAGGGGGGTGAAGATGAGGACATAGGCATTTTAAGCTTCTGTAAACACTTCGGGTATATGGTAGAGGCATCTGGATCGGTCATCTGCATTTGAGTAGAATAGGGGGTACTCAAACATTCCCATAGGACTCGTCTATCTCCTGAGGGATGACAATCCTCGCGTGTGAATTGGAACTTTGATATGGAAGAGAGGTGTGTTGTGATTCCGGTCCACTGTGGGTGTGATACAGGGGGTAGATGAGGCACTGTATCAATGGGTGTTAAGAAGTCAACCGGTCGCTGAAAAGATTTAGGTGATGAAGAACTGATAGGTAGGAGGGCATGTTTGAGAGGATCTGTCATGATTAAAGAATGTGGTGATGTTGATTTGAGAGGTTTCTCTCCTACGGATGACAGAAACAGAGGCGAGTCTTCTTCTTTTATGGCAAGAGTGACGGAAGGAGATGTTTGGGAAATAGATAAGTTAGATAACATCCGCTCACAGTCTTGCAAGGATGTGGTGTAAGAAGGTTCATCTGTAAGAAGAGAACTCTGGGTGGTTAATTCCTTTATGGGTAAAGGAATGGTAAGGCTATTGTCTTGTCTTGATGGTGGTGAAGGGGATTCGGATCCCTGTGTTAGTAAAGAAGTTTGATTCAGAATTTTTTCGATAGAGGCTTTTGGCTGGGAGTCGAAGATTGCATGGATCTCATGAACACTCTCCTCGGCTAAGATATCTTGGTTTATGTTACTGTTAGGAGAGTGATTTGGGAATGGTTTGTTGAATATTTTCAAATTTTTGTTAGCAGGGGCATTAGGATTATCGAGGGTTATATCCCCTGCATCAACCATTTCCTGCACTATGTTTTTCAACATCTTGCAGTTTTCGTGACTGTGTCCCTTTACGCGGTGAAAGTTACAGAAGTCATTTTCTTTGTACCAAGAAGGTATAGCACGGGTGGAGTCAAACCCGGAGTGAGGTTTAACAGGAGGCAAGGTGAGAGCTCCGGCTTTGAGCAATTTTTCCAAGATGACACCATAAGTTTCTCCCAAGGGAGTGTAATTGATGGGCTCGGCTTTATACTTATAGGCGGTTTTTGGTGGGGTATTAGACGGTGCTTGAGATTTGACCATCACCGCGTGGACAGCTCCTTTTGATTTCGAAGAAGTGGATGTGTGAGGAGTGGTGGTGTTAGGTTTATTGGTGGAATCTTGAGTTCGTAAGTTGGGGTTTTTGTTACAAGACAACCGCAATTTCTCTTCTTCTAATGCTCGAATCTCTAGTTTTCGAGCCATAGTAAAGGCCTCGTCAAATGTGCGGAAAGTTTGAATTTGGAGGGTAGGAGAGATGTGCTTAGTGCAGGCCCACGTAAAAAGTTCAATAAGTTCAGCCTGAGGCAAGGCATATGTAAGTTGGTTGATAAGGCCCCGCCATCGTCCAACGAAATCTGCGATAGATTCGTCTTCAAATTATCGGATGGCATAGAGGTCGGTGATAGATACTTTCTTGGCAATGTTAATGGAGAAATGATCCAAGAAAGATTGGGCTAGTTGGTTAAAAGAGAAGATTGAGT
Organism: Taxus wallichiana var. yunnanensis; assembly: GCA_018340775.1. Taxonomy (NCBI): domain Eukaryota; kingdom Viridiplantae; phylum Streptophyta; class Pinopsida; order Cupressales; family Taxaceae; genus Taxus; species Taxus wallichiana. The sequence goes on from CM031238.1 coordinate 172,640,894, forward strand.
GCTGGTTTAAAGCACTGTACCACTCCAAGGTGGGTCCTGATAAGGACATGGGAAAGGTGCGGAGTAGCAAGGCATCATCATGAGCAATCAAATAACAAGCATGTCTAAATGATCGCAAGTGTTGTTGAGGATCCTCTTACTATTAAAATGAGTAAATTTCGGTAGTTCCCATTGAGGAGGATATGAGTGAAGGGGGATAGAAGGGTGAATAGGCTCCAGAAAAACTTGCTCGTATGTCAAGGCGCTACGACTTCCCAAATGTAAGCCTCCATATTTTGAATTTTGTCCATCATTTGTTTGATGAAACCGTGGTTGGATGAGATGATGGTGCGGTTGTGGTAAACGGAGGAAAATTGGGCCAAGGGCCTCCACTAGAAAATGGTGGGGTTAAATGTTGATAAGGTATGGAGGACAAATATGTTGAGGCGAGCGAATAGGGATGTCCTATATAAGATGTCGAGGTCACCTGGATACGTGTGTGGAAATGAAAAGGTGGGCGGAGCTTGAGAAGGAAAGCTCGTGTGGATAGGTGGTAGAGAGCAAGTCATGAACGGAGTAGTCCGTAAGAGAGATGAGGTAGGAGAAGTCAACGGTAATGATATGTGGGGCCCAAGATTAACCAAAGGAAAGCCAATCATGCCATATGAACCCCCGAAGCACTGGATCGGGAGAGGGGCTAAGGATGCGTAAGGCAAAGCGAGTTATCAAAGTGAGAAGGAGCTAAATGAGCAGCTATACTAATAGGCATGCCAACAAGGAGTTGACCATCGGGCGTACGGTCGTGGGCATGGGACAAATAATATCAGACAAAGCACTAGGATTAGCGTCCAAAATTTTACAAATTCCTTATCTCCTACAGGATTTTGGGAACTCGCCGGTGTCTCGTAGGATTCCCCCAAGCATGGGCAAGGAGGTGATTCAGAAAAGGCACAAAGGTGCATGTGAAACCATGGCGGAGGCTTGCTTCCGAGTGATAACAACCATGAGCAAGAGTACACAATAAGGTTTCAATTTATTAGGAAAGTAAAAACCCTGTAATGTTGAAATTGGTAGGTTTCTCGTTTGTCGTGGACTCAGTAAAAGATCAGAACCGATATCGGTCTACTAACCGATGTCGGTTATATCAGTAGCCGACGCGTCGGTCACTTAACCGATGTCGGATAATAGGACGGTATAAATCAGAAAACTGCTGATTTGGGGTTAAAGTATAATAGCTGATATAAGAAAGCGTAAGAAGTCATTGATTTGGGGTTAACAAAGGCTTAGTATGCCTACCAAACTGCTCAAGTGATCACGTAAAACAATGTATGACAAAGAAACAGAATCGAGAATAAGCAAGAATGCACAAACAAATTAAATGACTAACCCTAAGGTTAATTTTAATCAATTTGGGTTTATGCCTTTAGACGTTAGAATGATGTCAATCCTAAACAAAAGACTTAGGGAAATGTCAAGTTTTTTTGGCTTATAAGGTTACCTCAATCGGGTGGAGAGGAATACCATGGAAAAAGGGGGATGTTTGAGCTGTTGTGTTGATTATGTCGTGATTCGGTATGTGTTGTGCAGTGAAAGTAAGATTAATTTCTTATCAATACCGTGGAAATCACCCCCACGTGTATGACCTGTTACTTAATCTACGTTCACTAGAATTGAAAACAACAAGCAAGAATGTAATGCATGTGTTTTAAACCCAAATCGAAAATGATATTTGATGAAGCAAAGAAGATGACTTTCACTAATGCAAAGATGTAAAAGCAAAGCAAGTTCTTTTACCAAAATAACAAAATACCTTGTGAATATCTTAAGAAGAAGAAAACAACAAGTATGCTCCCTATGTGAAAGCAAGCAAGAAAGAAAGAAACCCAAAATGGGTCCCACCGGCGTGCCAAAATGTTTCACACGGAATGTTTTAGCTTTTGGGAATAGAGTTGCTTCTATCCTTTCATTCCTTTGAGAAACAGATAAGGGTTAGGGCTAGGAGGAATACCTGTTGAATGTCGAGAGGGTGTGCGCGTACAGAGAGAGAGAGATCAGATCGACTGCGAAGAACTCCTTTTTGTCTTGGAAGGACTACCTGCAAGTAAGAATACAAGACCACCAGATTTTAATTAGACAAGAAATGAGGGAACTGCCTTGGGCCCAGGAAATATAAAACTTCCTTTCGAAGGTGGTCAGTTCCCCTGCTAATATGAATTAACACAAATTCTAACAAATAAGCTATTGTCCAATTACAATTTGTTTACCTTGTTAGAACAATAGAGAAAGGGCTGGTCTTGGTTTAGAATCACTATGACCGACGCGGCCGGTGTCACCATACGGTTGATGATAACCGATATCGGTAGGGGTAGTGATTTAAGGGGTTGGGTGAAGGTTGGCTATAAGATGGCTATATGATAGTTATGGTGTTTATAAGGCTGGTAGAATGACTGGGGATAGGTAATGAGGTGATGGAGAAGACTCAGAGGGTATGGGGGCTATTCTTGGAGCAAAATAGGGGTAAAGGAATGTAAGTTAGGTGGAGAGTGTTACCGGGTAGTGGATCTGGGGGTAGACTTGTAATTACTGTGATTCAGAAATCCAAGAAATATTATTAAAAGAACATATAAGACTTACTTACTAATTCCTGATGAAAATGTAGGTTCTGGGACTGCGATGGCAAAGACAGGGCTCAAGTGGGATGATCTGACAATCCAAGATGAGCTATCTCCTCTCCTGATGCTTGGATGAGTGTCATTGGGCTCTGGTTATTCAGTTGCAGTCTTGGGCTTGATGTCCTTCTCTGCCAACTCCTCTCTTTCCTTCACTTGTCTCTGTTCAGCCAAGTAAATTCTGGATCCTTCCAATGACTTCTGATTCGGATCAATGAAAATCCAACCCCTTGTTTTTGGTTGGGAGAGGTCATTTACAGGAACCGATGGGCGATTACGTAACCGATGGCGGTCGAGTAGAACCGGCATCGGTCAGTCAAAGTGGACTATTTTTAGTAAAATAGCCAACTTTCCTCCTTTCTCCCAAGGGATTAGTCACGGGCTTGGTCAAGTCATTATGAGGTTGGTTTTAGGTGCGGGTGAGGAGTAATTAGTTATGGGTGTGGATGTAGACCAAGTTATAGGTCTTAATTAGGTTAGTTTAGGGTTAAGGCTAGGTCATGATGAGGTGGCGAAATGAGGTGGCAGGTATGGCGATGTGGATTTATTAATTATAAGGTAATTAATAAATAATTGTGTAAGGTTTAGGTGATGAGGTTAGGTTACGAAAATGAGATGCGGGGCACAAGGGGGTCGTAAGACACAAATTTGGTGTCTACACCATGATATTTTGAGCTAAACCTTTGGTGGCTATGTGCCAGAATATGGGATCAATTTGACATATGCTTCCAATTATAATCCCCAAGGAAATGGACCAGCAAAGTCCAAAGAATAAAAATATGTTGAAGATAATTAGAAGAACTCGGAGTTGAACAAAAGGATGTGGGGCGACCATTTGAATTTTTTGTTTGGGCAAATCGAATCACTATTAAACAAACTACTAGATAAAGTCCATTTGAGTTGGTGTATGGAACTCAAGCTCTGCTGCTCTTGCATATGCAATTATCTTCTTTCCAATTTCTTCAACAACCTGGAAGATCAAGAGGTTATTCCCTATGATGCTCACATAAATCAGATTGTTGAGTTAGATGAAGAAAGAAGGGCATCCCGTCGAGGCATGTAAAATTTAAAGAGAAATTGAAGAAGTTGTTTGATAAGAAGGCTACTAAGAGATTTCAGGTGTGGGAGATCTTCTACTATTGTGAGATAAAGCAGCATGAGAATAAGGGAAAACATGGAAATTTTGATGCATTGTGGATGGGCCCTTAAATATAGAATTTGTTTTATATTCCTCTATTAATGTGAAATAATTTGTAACTTGGTTGTAAAATCATCTCTTTTCCCTTCCTTCCATTTTTCCACAATCACGTTTTGTTTTCCCCTCACAATTGTTGTCCCAATATTGTGGAAAAGTGGTAATTTTTATTAGATGCGGGTTGGTGGAAAATATTTGGGCCTTATATCATTTCAAAATTCTTTGTGCTACAAGAAAGATTCATTTTGGGCACAAATGGATATTTCCTTGCATTTACGATTTGACAGTGTGTTTTAATGCATCAATTTTATATGTCAGCATCTATGGAAACGTGGCCCTTTCTAATAGGACACGGATCGACAGAGCACTTTGAAACTTTAAATCCCGATTCAACTCAATTTTGGTCCACGTTGAGGGATTGTGCTCATCCCGAAATTCACCTCTTGGTTTGACCTTTGGAGTTGCACAGAGAGAGACAAGTGGAGGTTTCTACAACCTTTCCCAGAGACTTAGACATTTTTTTCATGTGGTGGTGCAGCTTTGTCGGACCATAGACACATAAAAACCGATGCTCATGTAAGGATCCGCCTTAAGGTCCCACCTTAGCAGATGTACCAAGGGGACATGTGGTAAGCCCGCACTTGTTCAAGGTTCTCTCGCTTTTGGGCACCATCTCAAAATTGTGCCAGGAGACACGTGTAAGTTTCTCCCGGCTTCCTCTCTTTACTTAAAATTGTCAAGAAAATTTATAAAGGCACGGGACACGTGCAGTGGCTGCATACTGTTTGGGGACGCACCCCTATACTTTACTTTTGAAGAAGCATGGAAAGAGACACTTAGATGTTTCCGCTCACTCTACCCTTGCTTGGACTTTTCAATGTCCAAGGAAAAGCTGTCTCGGACCCTAAACACATGGTGCCTTCCACTAGTCCGTAAATTTTTTAAAAACTCGACCAAAATGAGACATGTGGTAAGCCCACGCTTGTTTGGGGTGCTTTTGGGACCATCCCAAAGGTGCACTAAGGAGACACGTGGAGGCTTCTACCGACTCCTTTTATTATGAGACTTTTCAAATGCTAAAAGGCATTTTTCTTGGGCCCATAATAGGTGGAAGGCCCACACTTGTTTGGAAATTTTCCTGTCAGACTTCTCCTTTGCGAGGTTGCACCTAAGGAAACACATCGATGAATCTAATCTAAAGTTGAGAAGGGGTAGAATCAATAGTTTCGTGCATTGCTTTTGATTTTACCGCTTTTTTACAAGACTCCATAAGGTGTGAATACACATTTTTTTCTTACAAATCATACTCACAACGCTGGTATGCAGAATAATCCATGCACGTGAAACTCATTTTTCAGAGCGTGGGGGCATTCATTTCTCAAGGTGTTGCCTTAGGGGAGAAAAGGATTTCTTGACATATCCAACTATACATAGCTCTTGGAAAATGATTAAAACAGGATTTCTTGCATGACAGAGTAAGAATGACTAAAATGACTATGAAAATGTTGTGGCATGGCATCCCAGTCATCATCAAGGGTTGGAGAAATGTGATTAGTTCATAATTTTTCCACCAGCGGTTGGGTGGGTGTAAAGTTGTTAAACATCACTTTATGAGACAAAGTGGTAAGAAGTAGAGGTACCTCAAATATTCTTCTTTTTTGGGGGAAGTTTGGGATGAGTGAGCGAGTGAAATGTATAAATTCAATGAGAATACTCTTGCAAAGGGTCGGGGGTTGAATTCTTAAGAGAAAATTTGAGAGAGTGCATCTTCTTAAGAGACCAATCCAAGAAACCTGTTAATTTCCTGTGTTTTAGATTTCAATCACGTCAAGTTGGTTGTGAGTGTACAACCATTGAAAAGATCTGAGATTGTTCAAATAAACTTTCCCCTACTGATGAATCTAATCAATTTCAAATTAATCTATTTCAATCTTGGACCAATTTGTGTCTGCTTTATTTCAGAATTTCTGCAAGTAGTTTTTCTTATTCCTATTGCAATCTTGTGTTAAATTCCCTCCAAATCACATAGGATCTCATCCATGTGATAGTTTAGTGGCATTTGCAATTTCATTTCAAGAAAATCCTTAATCCTACAATGAGATAAACAATTTAAAATCATTTTACTGTCATTTCTCGATAAAGGTTGTTTATAAGTCTTTGAGTGTATCTTAGGCGTGAGGAACTACGTGTCTTTTATTTTGAATTGATTCTTTAGCTAGAACCTTCATGTTAAATTTTGGAGATTGTGTGAAACCATGCAAATCTGGGCCTTCATTTATGCACACCTTCTAGTTGAACAAATATTTCAGCTATTCTAAAGCTTTCGTCATTTAGTATTCCAATTGTTGTGAAGGTTCTCAAATATCTAGCATAATCAATTTTATCCCGCTTTAATCTCACACCAAAATTATTCAAAAACAATGAATTCATCCCGAACTACCCCGGTTTGCCATGTATGTCCACAAATGTATAAATTCTACTGCCAAAATATGCAGAAGAAATCAAGATCCCATAATGTCTTTAGTAACCTTTAACCCTATTTAGGAAATATCACTTTTCTTTAGAAGTGACAACTCATGAGAGTTAAATTGTGGTGCATTGATCACATTTTCTCAAGGTCCCCTTTTAAATTTGTGTAAAGAAGGATATCTTTGTTCTCCTTCACCGATAGAGGTTACAAAATGAGTCCTCTCACCTTGGTCGAAAGGCACGGCCTAAAGCAGTGAGGATAGATCAAATCCTTAATGAAGTTTCTATCTATTTCTCTGATTCCCGAGTGACAAAGAATCAGACAAATCCCCTCCCCGACTACAAAATGACTCATAATAGGATATATTTGTCTCTCAAAGTCCTCTGTTAAATCTTTGATGTTGCTTGGTTTCCAAGGGAGAATCAATTTGGATACCAATAGATCCAAAGACTATTTTTCATTTCTAAGTTTAGAATTAAAAAACATATTCCACAAGATTTAGGCTAATCTACAACATTGGAAGATGTAGTGTAATTTGAATAAAAATAAAAAAATGTGAGGTGAAAAAAATTTGGGTGCTCAAAATGAAGAGATGAGAGAGATGATATTGTGATTAAAAGTTTAGCATTTTATATTACATTTTACTTATTGTGAACTATGGGAAAGCACTTTTATGTGTATATATTATCTTTATTAAAGGTTCTCCTTTACAATTTCATGTGTCGTTTTGTTAAATATTTATGATTAGGTTAAATTTTATTCAAAAATAGCAATCAAATGGTCTTAAAAGATGCATATTTTCTTCTTGGTAATTCATTTCTTCATTAAAATATTAACCTTCTCTCAACACGAGGCATATAGTGTTTTGAAGATTGTATTCCATATGCAACTCTTGTGTCCACTAATATCTACCATTTAGATTTTGTGCTTTCCTTTTAGGGTTTGTTTCTTAGTATGTAGGGCTAGGTGTTTGGATTGTTTTATTAAGGGTGTAGGGCCACCACACATATGATTGTGAATCTATTGACTATAATGTGACAACCTTAAATGTCCATTTTACGCTATAAGCCCTAATTGGTGACATTGAATAACAATGTAAACATTTATATGCCATCTTAAAGTAAAAATCTAAAAACAATAAAAACAATAACTTGCACACTATTCCTATATCGTAAACTTAAATTGACCATATAATATTAATTAGTTCATTTTTGTTATGCATTAGATTTTGTTGAAGAGATCTTAATAAATAGTGAAATCACCATGGCTATACATACAAATTTTGTTTTTAATAAGTAAATGAAATATTTTTGATATTATTGCAACAAACATGCTTAGACCATGAGGAACAAATCACAAACCCTCAATCAAACTATAGAATGTGAAATCTAGAGCTCAAACCCTAAAAACTAAACCATAAATGTTGCCATTGGGAATAAAATCCTAAACCACGAACCCTAAAAGTGGAGCTGACATTAGGGTTTATGTTTATGGTTTGTTTTTAGGGATCTGCATGATTCATTATGAAATTGTAATCTTTTTGTGTTAGCAACATGAACTAAAGGTTAAGGGTTTACTTTTTTTTTAGTACAGATTATTTTATTCATTCTCTAATTCATATAGTTGACAACAATTCCCAAAAACACAAGTAACACATTGTAAATGATAATGAGACACCTTAAAATCTCATGAACACCCTAAATGTTCATGTAATGGAATAGATTTTAAGGGGGCATGTTAAACAACACATGAACTTTGTACAATATTTCAAAACATAAACTATACATACTATAGTGGTCATAATGATATTTTGGGATGGTGTTATCAATATAGAACTTGTGGATTGGTTAAATCATATTTCACATGGATTTTAAAACTTAGCATTTCATCTCATATTTTCTTGGATTTAATATGATAAACGTGTAATTAATTGTACAAATAAACAAAGTGAATTATAACCCTAAACACTAAACCCAAAACATTAAACAAAATGAAAACTAAATATAAGCACAACATTAGCAGATTTATAGCTTTTGTTTCACACTTGGTGTTTATAAGTACTTGTGTAGGATGTCATGTTTGATGTTGTTTTATCTAATTTAATATTTAGGGTCACCCATACTAACAAAATCATGTCATAGTAAATGATAACACCATGCCTTAAATGCACATTTGATGACCTAAATACTCATAATGAATAACATAACTTCCGATATGGCATTGCAATGCTTAAACCCCAAACACGTAATAGATAATCCTAGACACTATACCATACAATGGACTTGACATTAGGGTTTATATTTATATTTTTCTATCTATGGATTCACATAAGTGTTTATAGACTTGCATTGTTGTTTGTTTTTTGAATAAGGGTAAAAGAGGGGGTTTTGGAAGGACCCAAATTCTTAAACAAAAGGACCTTAAGACAAACAACATTAAATCATGAAAGAAAATAATCTCACGAGTAACAAAGGATAAAGGCCACAAAGCTACAAACAAGAAGAACAAGAAATGAGAAGAAATAAAAAAGAGAGTCAAGCAATACCACGACCGTGTCAACAAACGGATTACACAAGAGGATACTCGAACATGGGATCATAATCACATTTTAGGGAGAGAAATTCCTTTCTTTTTCTATTAATGATTGTCCAATCATCACTCCTATTAGGATCTGAATTTTATCTTAATTAGTTGGAAGTGAATAATAGTGGAACTCAAATTTCCAACTTTGACTCCTCCTTCAAGAATATGTTTTGATAATAATCATAATCGCCCGTGAGGGAGTGTTACCACCTCTTATACCTTCTTGACCCAACCATACAAGGGGGAAATGATTTTAAAATCCAAGTCAAATTTCTAATGACCTTCGGAACCCCAGAGTTTTTAATATTGCCGATAAAATTTCACTCCATATAAACTAAATCAACTCAAAATAATGCAAAATTTGAAACACACTGCAAATGGGTTGATTACGGAGTTCGAGCAATAGCCTACGTCTCTGGGTTCTTATCAAACCATTCCACTAGTCAAAACTTGTAAGTATAATAATTTCTTACAATAAAACCTACTGGAACTTAACTTGCCAAATAGCACTTTAGTCCTTCAAAGAACACCAACGACCAACCAAAAAACGTCCCCAACCTTCCTAGCATACTTGCAAGCTCTGTGGCACTATGAGCCAATTGACGAATTTCCAATAACTCCCAATTTTATAATTTTCCTATTAAAAATAATAGGACTTAGCTCCCACAATACCTATTAAAATAATAGGATTTTATTACAAAAATTTCCTTTAAAAATTATAAGGCTCTTGAAATAGCTTGGAAGATTTTAAAATCTCCTCATTGCCTTTGAATTGGCTTAGAAGCTCAATGCCTTCGAATTGTGGAATGAATGTGTATGAGGGGCCTTTTATAGCCTTTGAGCACCCAAAATATAAGGATAAATCATTTATCCTTTTGTTTTATAATCTTGTATAGGGATAAAAATTTTAGCCTTAATAAGGCTTTTGCAATTTTAAAGGGGCTATAATCTGCTATGCCCTTAACCTATGGTTGTATTAAGATATGAGTAGCCGACTTATGGCTTACCATATCATTTTACTATATCATTTATACTTTCTCATGCTCAATAGGTCAGCCTTGGTGATGGCCATAACATATGAATAGTATATATAGGGGATTGTAAGTAGTAGTTCATCATCATTCGAGCATTTGAGTCTTATTGTATGGTTTAGAGGTTGCCCCCTTGAAGTGGCAAAGCTATTTTAATTACATATTGAGATATTATCTGCAATATTGTGTTCTTTGGTGTTTTACTTATGCTCATAATATAAATTATACATAATCCCATATAACTTGCATCCACCATGAGCTCTTGAGTTTTAGCCATATATAGTGCCCACACCTCTTCGACACTATTTTCATTATGTTGATATTAATTTTGGATAGATACTTAGATATTTTGATTCTGATACATTGATCAGTAGATGATACATTATGTAAATATTTGGACTATTGACATGTTGTGATTCACATTTTTATTATGATACACTAGATGACATTGGTAGATAGTTTGATATATGTTGATTTGTATTATTTGGATTTTATATTGACACGTTATACTCTAGATGTTCTGAGTAGAATTATAATCTCATGGATGTTAGAATCAAATTATTTGATATGTTGATAGATGATAGAAGTACTTAATTTTGGATGAAGATTATTGATTTCTATGTAGATGTATTATTTCTCGATGTTGTTGATGTGGCCATGAGGCTAGAGAGGTATTATGTTTGTGTTGTAGGGATATTTTATCACATACATTGAAAGGGGATAGGGACCAACCACAGAAGGATGCTAGGTGTTTTACAACATGGCCAAATTTGACAATTGTGTCTTATGTTTATGTGGTGTTATTGCATGCCTAGTTAGGAGGTTTCCCATGGGGGTGACCTCACATGTGTGGCCATGGGGTGAAATGTTTTCCCTTTATTTTAATTTTGTATGTGCCTTATTTTGTGTTATATGTATTTAATTATTGGAAATTATAGTCACTTTATTAACAATTATTAATGCATCTTAATTAACTAATATGACTTAATTTGTTAACTAAAATAAAGATGTGAAAATTTGATAATTATGAGGGTAGATGGTCCTTGAAATCTTGTGGATGTAAATTGAATTTGTGTTAGTTTTTGTTGTGTACTCTTCCCTAACTTCAAAATTCGGATTTTGACTTGAGAGACTTTTTTGGAGGCTTGTGGGATAAGCTAAGCTTGTCCCATGCCTCTTAAATTCACCCAACAACCATACATATGGTATGGAGAGTTAATTTTAGACTTATTTATGCATTTTGGAGTGTAAAAAGTGAAAATAATTTCACTTTCTTACTTACCACAATTAATTTGTCCTTGGTAGGCTTGGTGTGTAATTTTGAGTGTTTTGTGAGCTTGTCATAAGTCTTACATGTTCATTTATTGTCTTGGGCATGATGTTTAACTTATGTGTTGGAATAAAGGAATGATGAAGTGATATCCTACATGGAGCCACATCATCATCTTCACATCTCATTTCTATTTATTGATGAAATTTGATGGATTTGGGGTTACTTGTTCATTTTCTTTCTTTTTGCACTTTTAGAATTGAGAGCTTGTTGGAGTGTGCTTGGCTTCAAGGTTTCACAAAATTGTGGAGTGAAGACTCTTGGAAGTTTTATGGAGAGGTACGATCTCCACCTTTGTTATTTTCTTATTTATGCTTCAGATGTGAAAATTGTGCTTGTTAAATATTGTATGAATGTTGTGAATGTGTTTTTGTCTGGTTGGGTTGTATGCCTTAAGAAAGGAGTTATAGATGGAAGTATGAGACCATTGGAGAGGGAAAAAGGAGTTTGAGGCATGCATTTTGGAGGGAGTGTGATTAGAAGTTTCATCTATGGTGAGTGAAAAAGAAAACATGGTCATATTTTTACATACTTGTAAGGGGAGAGATAATGATGTTTTTTTGTTTGTATTGTGCACATGGAGGCCTTGGGTGAAAATCCTACTTCACTTGGGAGGTAAAAGGAGGTGGTTCCCATATTCTTTTCTCTTTTAGGTTTGATATCAAACCTTTGTGTTGTTTGAGAAAGTTGTAAATTTTTTTGCTGAGTATCTCCATTTAGATGTGTTGAATGTTTTTGGATTGTATGTTTTATGGAATCCATGCTTGTAAAAAGTTGTCAAATGTTGCTCAAGATCCCTCATTGTCCTTTGATTGGGGCTTGGGGGTAAATAATTGGATGAATTCTCCTCTTATTGGATTAAATGTTGGGTGAGAATGTCACCTATTCCCCTTCCTTTGTATTGTGATACAAGAGTTTTTTTGAAAGATTGAAGAATGCATGCAATTAAGACTTGTGTAAATTATGATGAAATAAAGTTTTGTAATATGTCACTTATTCAAAGTTGAAGTGATTTAGTGAATGTAGAAATAAATCTTGGTTGTTTACCTTGTTTAAAAGGAGTTGTCTTAGTGAAAGAAATGAATTTGAAGTCCTTGTATTATAAAATAATGATATGGAAAACTGATAGTTTCCATATTTTTATTGTAATGTTATATTGAAAGGGGTTAAGTGCCGGAAGTTGATGGACAAAAATGGGGTCATTCGTGGACTTCATATTGCAAAAAATAGTGAAATATCAACTTGTAGGGATTATTAGCAATACGCGCATTCAAAATTAGAAAAAAATATATAAATATGAATCGTAGCATCCAAAATCTAGTTTCTAAAATACTATTTTTTTAAAATGGACAAGTTTAGCTATATTAAACACTTAAAATTATATGACTTGGTTTTTTTTTTTTGAAAAAAACTTATAAGATTGTAGTCCGTTTGCCGTGATTTGGATGATGAAATCTTGTTATTTTTTTAATTTGGTGAAAAGTAGATGTAGTTGTCTCTCTTAGGATGGATTTTATTTTGTATTTTTTCGAGCGATATTTTTTTAATGATTTTTTCCGTGAAAGTGGTCTGAAAATATTTAGAAAATATTTAGAAAACGGAGCGCTTTCAATTTCCCACCATAACTATATCAAAAAATATCAAAATATTTTTTTAATGTGTATAGAATTTGTCCACGCTTGGGATGGTATAATTTTTATCACATTTTAATAAGCGAAACTAAATTTACAGTCTTAAACGTAGACATGAACATTCACGGGAAAATATGTCTTAAAAAATAATTGTTGATAAAAAATTATAAAATGATATTTATCTTATTCTATTCACTTTAAAATCAATATTTCTACGAAGCTAACAATCTCCTCGAAGCGATGGCACCATTTTTGTGAACTGTTTTCAAATTTTTAGCATGGTTCATGTCTTTGGAAGAGCAAATTCTAGGTTTTTTTACCTTTTACACTTCATAATGACCTTCCATAGCTTTGGTTGGGGAAAAACAAAGATTTCCCGAGGCTTAGGGTCGGTAGATAGATCCACGATTGCAGTTTATAAAGTGCAATCGTAGTTTTTTTAACACAAATCATGAGCTCACTTTAGAAACCATGAGCGTGATTTAGAAACCACGATCGTGGTTTATAAACCATGCTCGCGGTTCATAAATAATATTTACACACATCCCAATGTCTGAATTACCATGTGATTTTTACTCTCTGACCTTACCGTATGAATTACTACGAAATTCTATCTTTTTCTACATATTTTTCTTATCACCAGAAGAAAAACATCATGGGAGACAAGAAATGAAGTCAAAAAAGGAAGTCATTAAGTAAAAAAACACCAAACAAATTAGAGGCCAACAAAATTCAAAATGTTGAGCGAATGCGGAATCTTCATGAATCAAGAAGAGGTTCATCTTCAACCCCAACTATTGTAAGCAATGAAGAACTAGGTAATGTTTCTACTATCAATGTTGAAGTTGAATTAAATACTCATGATGAAGATGTTTTTATTGTCAATGTTGAAGAAGAATTAAATATTCATGATGTAGCAAATGTTGAAATTGAAGGAGACAATGAAAATGTGAATAAGGAAATTCATGTTGAAACCGCTGAGATAGGAAAAATTTCACAAAAACACCTCCTAGGATTTTACGTAAGAAACCTAATTCTTTTATTGAAATTGATGAAAACATTTTGAAACTAATGTCCGATAAAATTTCGAATGACAAATTAGAAGAAAAACCACTAAAATTTGGGATAATCATTTTGAAATTTTGAATGATTCCCAAAGATGTAAGTTGTGGTTAGTTTGATGAAATTGATTAAAATGAGACCTACATTAAACACCTTAGGATTGACAACATCTAATATACATGGTCAAACCTCTACAATTGTTGAAAACCTTCATGATGCATATCACACTGTTGGTGTCAAGAGATGCACTAGGGATAGTAATATTGTGCATCGTGTACTTGCTACTAGTGTTGTAAGCAAATCAATAAAAAAACAACATTTGATTATGTAAATAAGTCGAATGTTGCAATTTAATAAAAAAACTCTAATGAAAGAAATTGAAAGACGTAATATCCTTCAATCACTCAATAACACCGATTTTTGGGCATTTTCTAATAGAGCACCGCGTAAGGACAAAAATAATTATGATGCTATAAGAGAAGTTGTTATTCAATTTTGGCATGATAACACTAGAGTTTCACCTAATACAAGAGATGTTATATAACGGAGAGTTGGTTCTACTAATCGTGAACCACATCCAAAGCATTTCTTAGATATGACTCAAACTCAATTTTTTCGTAAGTTTAAACAAGAGAATCGAAAATTAAAATTAGTCAACATTTTTTTAAATGTTGAAACCATTCTATGTGAAAATCAACCACGCTCGCACCACTTGTTGTTATAAGCAACATGTTTAATTTTGATGCATTATGCTAAATTTTTACGTATTCATTCTATTTTCCATTCTCGAAACTATGTTATCGGAATGTGGTGTTCAAGTTCCACCAATATCTTCTAGGGATTTCATTCCTACTATATTTTGAAAAAGAAGTTGGACAATTTTTTTATAGTCGGGATTGTTTAGATGGAAGTTGTAGTACATGGATTACCTAAATTGGAAAATTACATCCATGAGAAAATTGAAGGTACAATAGGACATAATTTAGTTGAGTTTGATAAATATAAATCGATTGCATACTAGTTGAAATATGAAAAGAGTCTAAACGGTGTGAGCTAGTTATAGAACAAATAACTTTTTCTAATTTTGAGAAAATTTAAGGATGAAATTGTTTATGTGTATGCTAGGCATACACATAGAGCTCGATGGTTGGATGAACAGTTCAAGATCTGCAAGGAAACATTTCCTATTGGTATTATTATTTCAGGTGGTTGATTTTCTAGAGAATTACACATTGCAACCACAAATGGAGGTTCAATCGCAATATTACAACTCAAGTACAAGTTGCCATTTTTGTGCATATAGCATTTCTACATTCTCTCCGATACTACAAAGAATGATCAAATTTTTTTAAGAGAGTGCCACTTTTATATTAGTGATGATCGTACTCATTCTACTTGAATTTCTGCAAGGGTGCTTCTAGTTATTTTATGGAAACTTGTCTGATAGGGACATCCACTTCAAATAACGCTATATTTGGCTAGATAATTACACATCTCGAATGTTTTAAGAATGCACGTCAAGATGGGTGTGTAACATATTTAGAGTTTCACCGAGGTTAGACATGGAAAAGGAGAGCATGACGGTGTATGGGCATGTGTGAAAAGAGATCTTGCAAGAGAAGAGTTGAAGTACAAAGATGGTGCTAAATTAAAAGATGCAAAGAACATAGTGGAATGGTGTATTGACAACATGGATGAGGTTCTCAAGAAAATTCCACAATTCTCGATATTTTTGGTTAATAGAGGAACAAAAATTACTAACTATGAGGATTGTATGACACTCACTAGGTCCAAAGTGATATGCACTCATTTTATAGCTCGAACACTACTTTGTGGGCCGTATGGACAAGAAATTTGACATGTTTTTGTGCATATTTTATCGATTTTTCACTCTGCGTGTGATTCACAAGAATGGGTGGATGGATGGATTTATAGGCCTCTAACTCCACTTCCTAGGTTTCAACCTCCACAAGCATTACGATTTGTTTCTCAGAGATGAAGTTGCAACATCCAAGGAATTTGACAAAATTTTGATTTTGGTGTGATAAGGTATTTATGGTTATTTATTTAATTTTTGTATTGAGTTATGTCCATTGAAATTTTAATATGTAATTTAAATTTGAGTTGTTCAACCTTTGTTTTTCTATAGGACATGTGTTTACAGTTATTACGAAAGAAGACAATGAAGAAGGAACAGACTATTTCTTATGTCGTTGCATCGAGGAAAGAAAGAAGTTGACTTCTCCTATTATATATGGCAAAGATATTGAGTATCCTATAGGGTCAGTGGTGAAGTTCTTGGAACTTGGCTTCGACGGTATTCATTAAAAACTCCTCTTTGGTGTTTGAAGACTTTGAGACACACAGAAAATACTCATATATTCACATCTAGTTCTAGCCACAAATATTCAGTTGTATAGATATCTAAAAGGCCTAATAACAAGATTCTTTGGAAGGTTTGAGAGTCAGATCATGAAGCAATCTTGTCCACTATTCAGAGTAGATCCGATCCTAATGGTTCATTGGAATGAATTTACAATGCTCATGTTTGGTATATATAATTTCTTTGATATATATAAATTTGTTAGTTAGATAGATTTAAGTTCATATATTTTATTTTAAATTTGTGTATTTTTATATATCTAGTATGGTTTTGATTTGAAACTTAAATTTCTTTGACTAACACTTTTATGTTCAGGTTAGTGGTGCTAGAAAAGCTTCCACCTTCACGTGGTTGCACATTGTTAGTAGAGAATTTTAAATTCTCGAAGCTAAGATAATATTTCATTGTTTTACAAGAAAAGAGAAGCAATTAACAACGATTTATGTACCCATGGAGGGGGTTCTTGGCTCCGGAGGAGGTAGCCTAGAAGCACCTGGTCCTTAGAGAACTGAAACAACTCCTACCCAAGTGTTTACATGACCATACCTATGTGTGTGCACAATCGGTTTGGTGCCATGACCCACCGTTTGCAAAATATAGCATTTGACAACCTTATTGGCTCAAACCGCACTATTTCATGCGTTTACAAACAATAGGGCAGCAAGAGCACCGATCCGGGAAGGAAAAAACTAAGAGAGATTATTGTAGAGGGTCCTATACCGAGGTGTTGGATTAGAGGAGATGTCTCTAGGTGCCACAAAGTCGAATAGTCACCTATCGAAGTTGAACGATATTTTGGTCTCGTGGCTCTTAAGGGACTACGCACGCACAAAGTAGACCGGAAGCAATGACCTTGTCGTGAACCACCTCTTCTAGTGTTCACCTTTCCACCCAGATGTTTCAAAGACTATCGGTTTGGTGCCACGACCCACCATTTGCAAAATATAGCATTTGAAAACCTTACACTGTCTCAAACTGCACTATTTCACTCATTTGCAAACAATAGGCAGCAAGAGCACCAATCTAGGAAGGAAAAAACTGAGAGAGGCTATTGTAGAGGGTCCCTACACCAATGTTTTAGATGGGATGAGATGTGTCTAGGTGCCACTTGAGTCCGAGTAGTCACCGTCGAATTTGAATGATATTTTGGTCTCAGGGCTCTTAAGGGACTACTCCCGAACAAAGTAGCTCGGAAGCAACGACCTTGTCGCGCACCGAAACAACACCTCCTTTAGCATTCACCTAGCCACCAGACATTTTGGTGTATTTGGTTTAGTGCCATGACCACCGTTTGTAAAATATAGCGTTTGACAACCTTACACTGGCTCAAACTGCACTATTTCACGCATTTGCAAACAATAGGGTAGCGAGAGCACCAATATGAGAAGGAAAAAACTGAGAGAGGATATTGTAGAGTGTCCCTATGCTGAGGTTTTGGAATAGATGAGACATCTCTAGGTGCCATGGAGTCCAAGTACTCACCCGTCGAAGTTGAACGATATTTTGGTCTCAGGGCTCTTAAGGGACTACGCCCGAACGAAGTAGCCCGGAAGAAACGACCTTGTCCTGCACCAAAACACCACCTCCTCAAGCATTCACCTAATGACCTAGACATGTCACGGTGTAGTCAATTTAGTGCCACGACTCACTGTTTGTAAAATATAGGGTTTGAAAACCACCATCGGCTCAAACCGCACTATTTCACGTGTTTACAAACAATAGGTGCGAGAGCACCGATCTAGGAAGGATAAAACTGAGAGAGGCTATTGTGGAGATTCCATATGCTGAGGTTTTGGATTAGATGAAATGTTTATAGGTGCCATAGAGTCTGAGTAGTCACCCGTCGAAGTTCAATGATATTTTGGTCTTATGGCTCTTAAGGGACTACGCCCGAACGAAGTACCCTAGAAGCAATGACCTTGTTGCGCATAAAAACAATGTCTCATCTAGCATTAACCTATCCACCCATACATTTTGGCACATTCGGTTTGGTGCCACGACCCACCATTTGCAAAATATAGCGTTTGACAACCTTACACTTGCTCAAACTACACTATTTGCACGTTTTCAAACAACAGGCAGCAAAGAGAGCACCGATCTCGAGAAGGAAAAAACTGACAGAGGATATTTTAGAGGGTCCCTACGCAAAGGTTTTGAATCAAATGAGACATCTCTAGGTGCCTTGGAGTCCGAGTAGTCACCCGTCAAGTTGAATGATATTTTGGTCTTATGGCTCTTAAGGGACTACGCCCGAACGAAGTACCCTAGAAGCAACGACCTTGTTGCACACCAAAACAATGCTTCATCTAGCATTAACCTATCCACCCAGACATTTTGGCACATTTGGTTTGGTGCCATGATCCACCATTTGCAAAATATAGTGTTTGACAACGCTACACTTGCTTAAACTACATTATTTTACACGTTTTCAAACAATAGGGCAGCGAGAGCACCGATCGAGAAGCAAAAAACCGAGAGAGGATATTTTATAGGGTCCCTATTCTGAGGTTTTGAATCAAATGAGACATCTCTAGGTGCCTTGGAGTCTGAGTAGTCACCCGTCGAAGTTGAACGATATTTTGGTCTTAAGGCTCTTAAGGGACTACTCCCGAACAAAGTAGCCCGAAAGCAATGACATTGTCACACACCAAAACACCACCTCCTCTAGCATTCACCTAGCCACTCGGATGTGTCAAGACATTTGGTTTGGTGCCATGACCCACTGTTTTTAAAATATAGCGTTTGATAACCTTACATTGGCTCAAACTTTACTATTTCGTGTTTTTTGCAAACAATAAAAGGTGGAGAGCACCGATCTAAGAAGGAAAAAAAAATGAAGAGAGAATATTATAGAGGGTCCTTATGCCAAGGTTTTAGATTATATGAGATATCTCTAGGTACCACGGAGTCTCGAGTAGTCACTCCTCGAAGTTGAACAATATTTTGGTCAAAAGGCTCTTAAGGGACTACGCCCAACGAAGTAGCCCGGAAAGCAACAACCTTTTGCACCAAAAAAAAACCTCCTTTAGCATTCACCTTGCTACTTGAAATTTTTGGTGCATTCGGTTCATTTCCACGACCCACCGTTTACAAAATACGTGTTTGATAACCTTACATGGCTTAAACTCGCACTATTTCACGCGTTTGCAAACAATAGGGCAGCGAGAGCACCGATATGAGAAGGAAAAAACTAAGAGAGGATATTGTAGAGGGTCCCTACACCAAGGTTTTAGATTAGACGAGACATCTCTAGGTGCCACGGAGTTCGAGTAGTCACCCATCAAAGTTGAACGATATTTTGGTCTCAAGGCTCTTAAGGGACTACGCCCGAACGAAGTATCCTGGAAGCAACGATTCGTCATGCACTGAAACACAACTTCCTCTAGCATTCACATAGACACCTAGATATTTTGGCATATTTGGTTAGGTTCCATGACTCACCGTTTGGAAAATATAACATTTGACAACCTTACACTAGCTCAAACTGCACTATTTCACACGTTTACAAACAATAGGGCAGCGAGAGCATAGTTATGAGAAGGAAAAAACTGAGAGAGGCTATTGTAGAGGGTCCCTACACTAAGGTTTGGGATCAGATGAGATGTTTCTAGGTTCCATGGAGTCCGAGTAGTCACCCGTCGAAGTTGAACAATATTTTGGTCTCAGGGATCTTAAGGGACTATGCCCGAACGAAGTAGCCTGGAAGCAACGATCTTGTCGCACACCAAAACACCACCTCCTCTAGTGTTCACCTCACCACCACATTGATGTTTCAGTACATTCATTTTGGTGCCACGATCCACTATATTCAAAATATAGCATTTGACAACCTTACACTGGCTCAAACTGCACTATTTTACACATTTGCAAACAATAGGGTAGCGAGAGCACCGATCTCGAGAAGTAAAAACCGAGAGACACTATTGTAGATAGGGTCCATATGCCAAGATGTTGGATTATATGTGACATCTCTAGGTGCCACAGAGTTTAAGTAGTCACCCGTCGAAGTGGAACAATATTTTGGTCTCAGGGCTCTTAAGTGACTACGCCTAAATGAAGTAGCCCAGAAGCAATGACCTTGTCATGCGCACCACCAAAACACTACCTCCTCTAGTGTTCAACTCAAGCTAGCTAGATGTGTGTTGGTGTAATTGGTTTGGTGCCATGACATGCCGAGGCATGACTTCTCACTCCTCACCTCCGTTCATTTCCTGGACTCAAAACATTCAATTTCACTTGTTTACCTTCCATCTCTCTTGTTCTCTTTGGACTTACCTTTTCCTCTTAGGTGCTTCATCACCTTTGTCCTTGCTTTTCCCTCTTGAACTATGTTGTTGTGGTTTTCTCTCTTCATCCTCTATTGCCCCAACTATGTGCTTACATGCTCATTATGTTTGCATTGTAATATGGTCATGCTCTTGGCTACCTTGAAACTTTTTACATACTTTTCATCCCTTAATGGGTATCTAATACCCTAATTATCATGCTTTGAATATTCATAAGAATAAACCATTCCCTTGTTATTCTAATAGTGGATTAAGTATTTGAATATAGGTTAAGAATACTAAATGGAGTTGAAATTAAATGAGCCATAATTGCTAGTGAAGCAAGAACTAGTGAAAAGTGGTGAGTAAAGGTAATTCATGTTAAAGGAATGAAATGCATTTATTCATTGTTTGTAATAGTATGGTGAGAATGTGAACACATGAATAAGATTATTAATAAAATGCTAAGGAAAGTAGATTCAAGTTTTCATAGTTGGATGGAATTTTACAAGGAGAGTGAAGTGGCCAATCAAGTCACTTATGAAGCATGCTAAAAGAAGTGAAGGAAACAAATAAGTGAGAACCTATGAAGGAATAAGAGGAAAATAGTTTCCATGCACAAGAAACATGAGAAGAGAAAATAATTCTAATAATGGAGAACATAGCACAAAAGAAGAATAATGGAGGAGAAAGGAAGTGCAAAAATGAAATGCTTAGAGAATAAATAGGTACTCATTCAATATGAAATGGGAAATAAGAGGAAAGTGGTGAGAAAAGGTAAAATTTCAGTTTGAGGCAAGCATGTAATGGTTGTGATCAATAAATGAAGAAAGTGAAGGAGAGAGTGAATACTTGTTGTACATGAGGAAATACAAAGGCTTGAGGAGATATTTATGACAGGATATTCAAAGCAACAAGAGACAAGTCAAGAGAAAAAAGAGTGAACAATGGCAAAATAAGAAGGAGAAAGAAAGAAGTCTTGAATACATACAAGCAAATAAAAGGAAAGAGAGGATGGTAAGTCCAAGAAGAAAGAGACAAACAATGAAAATGAAAGAGAGAAGTGAATCTACTTTAAACGATAATCAAATTGAATGTTTAACTTCTTAGTTGATTGGCATATAGCACCAAATTATAAAGAGATAAGGTGTGTACATCTATTGATTCCCTTAATTTCTCTAAAACAATGTAAATGCTTCCCTTAATTTCTTAACAATTGTACCATGCAATGTTGCACCATAAGTAACGTTATATTCATATAGTTCAAGATGAACTCTACCTCACTTATTTCTATCAATGTTCACATTAGTTAATATCCAACGAGATGAGTGTTAGCTTTAAAAGAAAAAAAGTAATTACGTATTACTCTTTTGTAGTTCACCTAGCATGGTTTTGCTTAATGGAATAGGTTTGCTTAACAATTGTACCATGTAGTGCTCTAGAACATAGCTTTTTAATTTTAAATCAAACATACATATCTAGAACTAATAAATGGTTATGAAAACATACATAGAAGGATATCATACATGTAATGAAATGAATCAAACATATAGAAGTAATATTGTTATGGAAACCAACACACATGGATATATAAGAATCAAACAAAGTATGCTCCAGAGGCACGTCTCTAAAAATAGTAAGTTCATAACATGTGTACATCTCGAACT
This sequence comes from Taxus wallichiana var. yunnanensis, assembly GCA_018340775.1. Lineage (NCBI taxonomy): Eukaryota > Viridiplantae > Streptophyta > Pinopsida > Cupressales > Taxaceae > Taxus > Taxus wallichiana. The sequence goes on from CM031238.1 coordinate 172,663,159, forward strand.
AAGTGTGTCATACATATATAGAACCACATGCGGTCGTAAAAGGCTATATATATACAATGGACTATATGAAGAAACATGTTCACTAGGACCATATTGCCCATATATATGTATATTTATATCTAGGTGGACTACGAATCTACTCATGAAACATCTTCCCTCTCTTCGCCCTGCTAGAAGTAGCACGTCCACGACCTAGGGATGTAGTGGAGGGAGATGCCACTACGTATTTCATCTATGTGTTCCTAGGCGTCTCTAAGCGGGTGTGCTACCTAATCTGCACATTCATAAACAACAAGTTTTTAACACTCAAAATTTTAAAATACATTCAAAATTTAGAAAATTATACAATTTAGTTAAAATGCATGTGAAATCTTACCGCAATGTCATGATCCCTATCAATTTGTCATTGACGCATCGCGGGGACAATAATAGACTCATGACGGGTAAGCTACATATAAATAATTAATTTTCAAATTAAATATTTCACATACATTCAAAATTTGATATTGTAGATTTAAGTAATAATTAACAAATTTGAAAAATTGTACCTTAGTTAGTGGATCTACAGTATGTATGGAAGTATATGGAGGAGTCTCTCTGGTAGTCATAAATATACAAAAACGTGTACAAATTAATATTAAAATCTACATGACTTCACCACATAAAAGAGGTCTAAAGCATGTAATCCACGTGAACTTCCACAATTAGAAAAAAGTGTAAAGAGAAACTAACTCGCAGTAAAACTCATGTGAGGCATACCGGTAGCCTTAGTTCCAAAAGAAGATGATGACCCATCATGCTCATGTGTATAAAATACAAACATATTAATATATACAACATACACGTGAAACATTATAATAATAATCTAGTGCAATCAAATGAAATTAAAATTGTAAGTTTGTACAACTTGAAACTTACGTTTGAAACATGCCCATCTCGTAGTAATAGCATGTCTACGCCAGATGTTTCCTTCACCAGCTCTTGCTATTTAAAATAAAATTAAAAATTAGTTTTTTACATGTATGTACATGACGTACAATCAAATACATATATATTAAAATCTCAAACATGTGAATTAAACTATTGTATATATATATTATTTATATTTATTTGAAATTTACCTATGAACCACCAATATTAGTGGCACCAGCCCAAAACATCCCAAAGATCTCATCTATAGAAAATAAATCATGTGAACCAGCAAATGATGTCTCTCCTATAGTGCATACAGCACCACATGATCCAAAGTGGTGTGGTGCACTAGAATCGATGCCTCCACCAACATCACCAGATGCAATATGGTCATTATGTTGGGTCGAGTGTCGTGAGCTCCCTCAATGCATGCAGTGTGTCAATCTCCATAACCTCCTTAACTATAGGAGGGATAACTCAAGGCAAAGTGGGGGTTTTGGGTCATGGGGATCCTTGGTTGATCTACGCGTGGACCAAGTCTACTCGCGCAGAGCCACCTCCTCAATCAAAAAATTCGAGAAAAGTAAAAATAATTCGGGACCTCATTAAGCATGAACTCAAATATAATTTCTTCAAAAATAGAGAGGAACCTCATTGTTGTTGCATGGTGGCTAATCAAAACCATCCACCATCGGTCCTAAAAATTATTTTTGATTCGGGTCATCATGGCACCAATGGATTGGGAACTGCTTGCAAGTATTGTGGGGGCATTGGTTCTCGGGTCACTAAATAATGCACAAATGAGGTTTTTCTATTTTTTTTGTCTTTTACGGCTGCATGGGATAATTTATCCGCATACCACCGCCTACAATCACCTCTAAAGGTATTCCATCTATGTATTTGGTTGGTCATGAGTTAACTTCACCAATCAATGTTTAATGTGTCAAGCTAAAGTCATGCGAGACAAATTTGTGGCATGATTTTGTCTTATAGTCTGAATAAGGTTCTCAATGAAAATTTTATTTTCTCATATTCTTCCAATGATATTATATTATGTTCCTGCTAGTTCAGTGGGGATAGAAGGAGCCACAGGAGGTGGATCTATGTTTGGAGGAGGGTTTTGAGGAATGTTTTGATGGTTTACATGATTTCGAGCTTTCCGACCAATTGACAAAACAAGAAAATTGTATACATAAACAAACATTTCAAAAAACCCATGAAAATGTAAAAAATAACCTAAAATGTAAAAAAACCTAAAATGCAAAAAAAATTATTAAAATTGGGGGCTTACCTCCTCGTCTTGGTGGCATGGTTGAATCTATCGTGATCCAGAAGTTCGTGAGAAATTTTGAGGTGGTATTCAAAGCTCCAGTAAAAAACGTCTAGGAGAAATCGTGGTTTGAAATGAAAAATGGGGAAAATGAGGACTCGTGGGACTTTTTTTTTGTCTCAGAGTTCCACGATCGTGGTTTATAACTGCACTCATGGTTCTAAACCGCGATCACAGTTTTAGGTTTGGTTATTGCCAAACATGCTAAATTCAGGAACCACGATCACGATATATAAACCGTGATCGTGGTTCCTGAATTTCAGGTTTTTATGTCCATGGAATTGTCGACCAACTTCGTGCACTTACCCAAGGAGAGAATAAGTGTATAGTTGCTTGAAATGAAACTCTCCTAAATTTGTATGTTTTTAAAGTTTATATATATATATATATATATATATTTGGAAAACAAAGATGTAATGAAAGGGAGTGTTGAATTCTTGTTTTGTTAGAAAAATGGAATATATGAAAGAGAATGAATTGTAGTAATGTTATAATCAATTTTACATTTTATTGCAAAGGAAAGAATAGAGAATGAGTTGATGTTTTGTAGTTGAGTATAAAACTAGAAATGTTATCACTTTACCAACCAATGAATGGAAGACACCCTCATTAAAATTAATATTGCATTAAAAATCAACTTAAGAAGAAAAATGTGAAAAAAATGTATTGTTGAAGGTTCTATTTTCAGATAACATAACCACTGCCCTACGTCAGCAGTGGCAAGTTAGACACCCTCATTGAAATTAATACCGCATTAAAAATCGATTTATGAAGAAAAACTATGAAAATAATGTATTGTTGAAGGTTCTATTTTCGGAGAACGTAACTCCCTGCCCGTGCGAGCGGTGGTCGATGAACAACTCCTCAGTAGGGTGGTGGTCATAGGACCACCGACCTACATAGGGAAGCAGTTTTGACACTTTTGACGGAAAAATAAAATTCGTCCATGAAAAACCCAGTTTTAAAATTAAGTAAAATCTAAGCTTAAAACCACAACAAGGAATCTTCCAAAGAACTAGGAATCAATTAAATTTAAAAGTTCAAGCCTTCCAATCCCTTTTTTGACACCCAAATGTGTAAAAATCTTGGATTTAAAAGAAATGGGGTTTCCCAATAGTTGAACTCAAAAAAAAGAAAATGATTTTATTAAATAACAAAATAGATCCATGATAGGATCTCTACATTTAACAAATGGGCAACATTACAATGGAAAATCTTTACAACTAATATCAAGAGAAATTTTGCCATGGTTTCTCTTCTTTCTCTCATGGCTCCTCCTCCTCTTCCAAAACTTGTAAATAAGAAAAGAACAAATGAGGTTGTTTGGGGAAAATAAAAATTAAAAAGAGAACCATAAGGAAATTTAGGGAAACCTAAATCTAAGGGCTAGGATAGATTCAATCCTATGGCCCAAATTAAACCCTACCTCACTTAAGTGGGAAGACATTTTGTGGGAATGTAATTTTTAAATAAAAATAAAGAACATGGGTAATGGGGTGAATGGGGCCACTTAGTGGCTAGGTAAAATAATTAAACCTTGAATTAGAATATAAGGAACCTATGTGCTTGATGATTAACTAAACAAATGGAGCTTAGTAGATTCCTTAAACTGTAAATATAGCTTATGAAGTAAATTATAATATTTAATTGTTAATTTAATTCCGTTGTTCACAAGCTTTTGTAGAAAGCCTCTAACCAAGAAATTTGTTAATTGTGAAAATGCCTAACCTTCAAACACTTAAAAAAATATTACCGTAAACTTGACTATTAATTTATTAGTTCTCTTTATTTTGAGAGTAGAAAATTGTGAGTGTTACACCATATGCGGGACCTTTAAAATAAACATTCATTTAGGCTTTGCATAGTGGGATAAATATCCCATCCTCTTTTACGTGGGCTGCAAATTTAGATAGCCTTTTAATAGGCTTATCCATCCACGTAGCATGGCCCTCCATTTTTATTGCTTGGAATAATGTAGTCTCCACATGAGATATTGACTACTCTATGGCTTCAAACAACCTCCTCCTTTCACATGGATTATCCCACATATGATGGGAGATAAATATGCTTTAGCCTTTTTAAGGCTTTGACCAACCACTTAAAAAGGCCACCGTGGACCTTTTTTTGATTTTTTTTTTTAAATTTTAATATAAAAAGATTCTAACCTTTTTCATGTGGGTAAACCATAAACCCACTTTTCATTCCATGTGCCCAAATCCACGTGTAGATATGTTGGTATGCCATGTGTCACCATATTATTTGTCTACTTGGCATGTCATTTGCTTGTTCACTCGCATTGACCACCAATCGACCGATCATAACTTTCGATACGGACTTTGATTTGGTCTGTTCAAAATGTGTCGAAAAGGTATCGACAAGCTCTACATAGCGCACTAAATCCTAGATAATTTCAATACTACCAATTTTCCCATTGACCAACGTTGACCACACTTTGACTCAAACTTTGACCAACTGTACTGGAGCATACAATGCCCTTGATTTACACGTTCGAATATGCGTTGGAAAGCAGTCGGAAAGATCTTCCGTATTGACTATGTTCTAGAAAATTTTTGGGAAGATATAAAGGTCAAAAATGTCCTCCGAACAAAAATGTGAGTCTCAACTACTAGCTGAATTTTTTTCCATCTAAATCATGTTCTTCACGAACTTCCACCGAAGAGGAATTTGGTTCAACCAACAATCAACAAGTTGGGATGAGAATACTTCCACCAAGAACTATTTTCCTTAAACTTATGATTCACTTTCGACATTCTATAGAAATATTATGTAGGCCAAAACATTCCCTACATTTGAAAGGATAGTTCGAGAGGTGTGACACAATCCGATCCAAAAATTTGAGATCAATGGAAGTAGGTAGATCAAGAGAGGTATCTAGATCCACTAAGATTCACACATAAAGTTGCATTGTTGTTTGTTTTTCATGATAAGATTGTAGAATCATAGTTAAATTGTATATACAATCTAAATTGTGTTGTCAAAATCTTTTACATCTTTTAAATTTTTGTTACGCCTATATATAGTTTGACACAATTATTTTCCTATTAATATTGAATAATCGACCATATAATATTCATTATTATTTTTTTGTTATTCATTAGATTTATGTTGAAGAAATATTTAATAGTAAAATGAGAGTGCCTAGAGATTTTTTTTAATAAGTAAATGAAATATATTTCATATTGAATTTCTTAAAATCCATGATCACCTACGTGGGCTTCATGGTTGGCCTTTGAGGAATAGGTAGTTAGGTTTGTGAGAAGGGGCGATGGCAATAAAATATTTATATAATTATTCTTGTAAATTATTACTTTATCTTATTATATATGTCAATCGAATACCCATAATAGTGGTTTTCTTTGTTGTATGTGAGTGATGCCTTTCAAGAATAAAACAAGGCCATGAATGGCACATCCCTATTGCTTCGGCTTCGAATCGACTGGGAAGGCGCCAATTTGTTTTTGGCTTTGTGGGTGATGTCCAACATGCACAATGAGCAGAAAGCTAAGAACACGTGAGGAAAAACACAAAAATGAGAATATTGCCTAAAATTACAAAACATTGGTGAGCAAAGGAAATCAAGAAGTTTAAAGCTGTGGTGAAAGAGATCCGTAGCATTTTCGGCATGCTGTTTGAGGCGCTCAGCAAAATTTGCAAATGTGATGGCAAACACCATTAAAAATGCTGCGAAATGTAGCTGAGAAAGACATGGTAATTTACACCTTTTCCAACATACTATCAGCATATGCATTGTAATTTTTGTTGTGGTAAAGACTTTGCAAAGCATGGCTGCTCTTGTTAATAGAAGAGTTATTTTATCTGCAGGAAAATATAATTTAGTTATGTGGGTTGTGGAGTTATTCTGTGTGAAATTTGGGGTTTTTCAATGAGGTTCAAGTTTCTATTTGCTGGAATGACTTGGTTAGGAAGCCGGGAAAAAGTATTGTTGTCTTCTCAAAATGCAGGCATGGATATCCATCCCTTACTCTTTTGTATTTATTTGCAGTAATGTGTTAATATATGGATTATTACTACTCCAGTTTTTGATCTGGAATCCGAATGCTTATGTATCTGCTGAAGTAGTTGTTAGTGATACCATCGAGTTGGACTATAAGTGGGTTTAGCGAATTTTAGTTGTTTTCCATAACTCTAGATTTGGGTTGTCATATGTTTATTTATTTTATTGTGTGAGTAGAGGAATAGTTTAAGAGAAAACTTACCCTAAATCCTTATAGGTTAGTGTGAAATCGATGGGACTTGAATATTTGGAGGAACGATATTTTGCCTGGGTCTGGATTTGTATAAAGGAATACGTAATAAGAATACGTCCTTCTGTAGGATAAGGTATGAGAACTCTGTTTGATCATTTTTTATGGTCTAGGACCAAATTTAGGGGATATACGATAGGTCGGAGTTTTGTACGTTGTTATGAAACATTATTAATCTGGACATCATTGGAAGACCGATTGAATCCTTGCAAGTTTTGATTAAAGATCTGCTTATATTTTGTTATTGCATATGAAATGCATGCAAGGCTATGGATTAATTATCTGAATAATGTGCTTAAAATTATTATGTCCGCTTGGTTATGAGTGTGGAAATGGAGTTTCAGTTTTCCTAATGAGGGTTTGAGTACCAATGGAAACAAATTCCATGTACCCTTGCGGTTGAAATGACCCTCTGAAGCAAACAAAATGGTAGCAGCAATGTCCATATACAAGTCTTTGTTAATTGTGTCTAGAGTTATTGTGTTCCTTTACCTTGAAGGAAAACTGCAACAGAACAATAATATGCTGCTAGGTCGATGTAGGTGAAATTTCCACTGAACAGGAAACGAAAGAAAAGATTCTAACCACAGATTTTTTTTTTTTTGCAGTGAAATGCTAAATAAGCATATTCTAGTGAGAGTAAGGTTAAAGTGAAGCTGCTCCATATTTTAGGGTGCATTGAATATTTTCTGAGTTTCGCATACTGGCTCTTATTCTCCATCCAGCAAGGATGTAATTCACAGGTGCAAGCAGTTCAACCAGGTTTGCAAGCTCTGCTATGCACGAACATGTATGGAACTCAAACCATGCACACGGTATAAATTGTGCATTCCAGAAAGTGAAAGTGAAAGTATGGAAGATGAGAATGCAATAGACATATGAAAGATGTGTAGAAAGCTAAGATGAAATGCCAAAAAAAGTGCTAACTATTATGTATATACAATATTGATATTGTTTTTTATACACTGGACATGACAGAGTAGGTCTTTTCGAACAGTACAAAAGTTGGTTAGCAAAATGCTATATCCAGGAACGATTGTGCAATGAAAACCAAGTCGAAAAGATGCTCTTGAACTCGAGAAAACTAAAGAGACTAGTACTATATTATTTACATGGGAAGGGTTGGATCGCAAAAGAAAGCTGGAAAAAGTTTGTATAATGCGCCTGTTAAAGTATCTGCACAAGTGAAGAGAATGGAGACATTAGTTATACATAAAATTTTGTAAATGAAAAAACTGCGATAGTATAAATGTGGATAGGTAGAAACCTTATGGGCGGATATCGGTGTTGACACTGACAATGGTGTTGGTTTGATCAAGCGTGAAAGTTCCTTGCAAAGAAAAACTTCGGAGGAGATGTTCAATGGAGCTTTTTTTGTGCATTACTTTTCATGAGTTTTTTTAGTTAGTAGAGGCAGCAGTTTGGACAACAAAGGACCAACAAGAGTGCATTTGACAGTCGATGTAGATGTTGTTAAATTGCAGATTAGTCGGTGGCTATGATGAAAAGTGCTCTCCTGGTTGCAATTTGTACATGTGATTGTTGTTTGTTGCAATGAAAGAAGGTCTTGAACTTCTAAGCTGCATTTTGTGCATACAATTTGAAACGGCTTGGAGTACACGTTGGAGGCTCTTAATTCACCTTGCACCTGAGAAATGTCAAACAGGAGAAAAGAGATAATATTCAATATTGTAGAAATGGAATACTGTATTGAATGGCAGTCCGCTGCAATTTGAATTTTCTCACCTCTATTGTTGCAGTCACCAATTTGCATATCTTGGAGTGCTTGTTCAGTCCTCATCGGGTGATAAATGTAGATTGGCAAGTTCTCAAAGCCTTATTGGGGCTGTTTCGGTTGACAATGTTCTTGAACAAATAAATAGGAACTTGTTTTCTACAGAGTTGTTGTTCAATTATATCAAACAAGGTTGCAAAAGTCTCGAACAAGTATAACTTGTAACCAATGAAATGTTAGAATGGTTAATTTTTTTAGAGTGAAGAAGAATAAGCAAAGGGACTTAAAGTGATGGAGATAATAGAAGGAGGCAAAGATACCTGTGCTTTGTCCTCTACGGAGAGGCCATCCTTAATTTCAAAGACAAACTGTGTTCCGGACTTGCGGGCAGTAGTGACAACAGCTGCAAGTGTTCCAATTGTATAGTTATCTATGCTACGGAGGAGTTGTTTTATTGTAGTATTTGGTATGAACTTGAACTCGTTGCAAACTGGAGGTATGTTCTCTATGGTGTTGTTGTTATTCAAGAGAAGAATGTAGTCACAATCTCCATGATCGTAATTGGTCTTCGGCGCTATGTCAAATTATTTTATGTTGACTCCTTTGGATGGTAGAAGCTTTTTTTGATGTGCCTCAATTTGATGTCCAGTCACATTTAGTGTCACGGTCATTTCACCTTCTTTGTCGGTTAAATCTATGCGTAGAAGCTCTTTGTTTGGTCTTTGTTGAGTATTGCTTAGTATGCAACGATGACATCCCCTTGAAACAAAGTGCCAACCTTGTGACTGTTGAGGTCATCGATGATGTAGGTGTACATGGAAGTGTTTGTTGCTTGCAAAACAAAATGTAAATGCATGAATGATATAGCAGGTTGTGAAGCGATGGTCGACAAGATATCTACAATTTCTTACCTCTTTGCTTCCTTTTGTGGCGGTTCATTCGCGGAAATGGTTTCCAAGTTCCTCTTCATCTTGCTATCCTAGGAAGAATATTAGAAAAATGAATTTCAGTGAGTATAGACAAAAGAACAAAGTCCAATTTGTTAGAAAAAAAAATGAAAAACAATGGATTGTTGTTTGTAGGAATGAATTTTCAAAGATAAAAAGGTGTGATAATGTTATAAAACATAGTTTTTTTGCAATGGAATACAAACAGGCAATGTATAGAGGTTCCATGGAAGTGGTACGCATTGAAAAACCATGGCAAAGAGTAAGGAGCGAACCTTTTTTTTAGTTGTCAAACTAGATGAAATGGAAGATTTTTGCTAAACAAAGCGGTTGTTGCAAGAAGGAACAAGTTTGAGCATAAGTCACAGTCAAAGTGTCAGAGGCTGATATAGCATTTGTATAATGTAATATTATTAGTAGTAGATATTATTGGAGTATTAAAAAAATGCATAATTTTTGTAGTGATGGAAAATATGTTTAATAATAAGTTTTTGTTAAATACCTTAAGTATCCTGAAATTGTTGTGAAATTGATGATAGTTGTTGTGGTGGAAAAAAGAAAAATAGTTCTTGTGAAAGTAAGAGCGGGTAGAAAATTCGTAAGTGCGGAAAGTGCTATGGGGCGTGAAGTTGCTTTGGTTGAAGTTGGGAAAATAAAGTTTTAGATGTCCATGTCAAGTGCGAGGAATATGGTAGAATGGTCAGTCCAATATACATGTCTTTGAAATATTTGGCTGGAGGTATTGCAATTTGACCATATGTGGTCGATGTGTTTTTTAGTGAATGGATTTTCTTTTGTAATGCAAAAATGAAAGTTGTAATTGGACATGTGTTGATTTAAAAGCTTTGTGGTATTATTATGTTTTTGCATATCGATATTGAAGTCTCCAAATATGTATGTGCATTGTTTTTTAGATGAGTTTGACAAAGCTTGATCAATAATTGCAAGGATATTCTGAAGTGTCGCATTTGGAGTTGCATAGAGATTTATAATTGTTAATTGTTTGTCATGGAGATGAACAACAACAAGCAATGCTTCTACTTTTGCACCATGAAATTGCATTGTGTGCAGAAATGGTATATGCATTTTAGCGGAAATCATTATACCATGTACATGATATGTGTGTATGTGATGGAAGTTTGGAAGTAGATTGTGTGCATTGCTATCAGATATGTGTGTTTCTTGTAAGCACAATATGTCATATTGCATTAAGCTAAAGTCGTGTATGACATCTTCTACATGAGCATGAAGGCTTCGGGTATTCAAAGAACAAAGTAAAGTGCATGGGTGGATATCAGCCAAGAAGAAATCATTTTCAACTTGCCATTTTGCTTGTGATTCAAGGTGATTCATTTCAATAGTAACTTGTTTTCTTATGTTGAAGTTTTTGTTTGTCAATGGTTGTAGCAAATACAGGTTTTCTATAGTCTTCACACGTGATAGGGTTGTGTAAGTCAATCCATGTCTCATGACTCCAAGAGGGCTAAAGGAAAGTCCATCTATTGTAAGTCCTTGGGATCTCGTGTATCATGCAGCACATGCAAGTTGGATAGGGAATCGACTATGAATTGTCAAATTTTTCTTATTTAGAGAGTGTTGTAAAGGCCTTATGATTCGTAAGATAGGCACAAATGTGGGTCAATGTTGGCGGGGATGCAAGTGTGCATGTTTAGCAATTTGATGTTGTCCAATGCTTAAATCGTTGAATCGGATCCATATGATGTCCGATTTTTTGTGGTAGTGTAAGCATCAAAAGTGCCATCAGACCCATTGACCAATCCATCTTGGATATCATAGTTACCAACAAAGAGTTCAACCAAGATGCCTTTTTAAAAGAAATGCTCTTTGGAAGACAAATTGTCTTAGCGTATGCATTTTTTCATCATACAATGAATCTTGTTCATCAATTGCATTGATGACAATCTCTATTCCAGGCATTTGTAAAAGCATTTTCTTGTTATGGTCATTGACATCTGTGTTTTTGTAAAAAAGGTATGGAAAAGCAGGATCATTCGGTGGTGGTCTATGACACCTATTGTTGAGGTATGAAATGTCAGAATATGTGTGTGAGCATGTTCGAATTCTATTGAGGATGGAAACAAAGAGTTGGTCCTTTTGTCTGATTGTTTCAGTCAATTCATAGACCTTGACCTTGTCAGCCCAAAATTCATATGGAATCGGTTGTTTGTCTATACGAGGTGTTTCAAATATGAAGCAGTCATTCACAGGTTGGGCCTGGTAGAAATCGCCACAAAAGACCATGTCAATGTTCCCGAAGTGCACTGTGGGCATTTGTTTTATATCCCTGAGTCAATTGTCAGTGTGATATAGTAATTGCGCACCGACAAGCGATATTTCATCTATAAAGACAAGTTGTAATTGTTGATAGTGCTTTGACAATGTATCTAGTTGTTTAGCACCCAGTGGTGTCAGCCGAGACTTGTTAAAGGATAATAAGAGTGCTAAATGAAATGTTGTGCCTCCAGCATTGTATGTTGCTTTTCCTGTGAATGCCAAAATGAGACCTTTTGGTTTTAGTGGATCACTTTTGGTAGAATTGCTATAGATACGAATCAAAGTCTCGAAGATCATTTTTGTAGTAAACGTTTTTCCTGTTCCTGCACCTCCTGTCAGGAAGAGATACAAAGGAGTTGTAGGATCGATATGTTTTTTCAGTGCAATGTCTTTTACGATTTCCTGTTGTTTTTTGTTTAACATTCTCATTTTTTTGTGATATAGTGCGTTATCGGAGATGAATGGATGTTTTCCGATTTCAAATAGTTTAGTTTTTTTTTTTGGGCGGTATCGAATGACATGAAGGAAGATCTAGATGTATGTCATATGTTTCATTGACTGGTTCGGTTTGTTGTTGGAAAGAGGATGTTGTGGAAGCATTGTTTGCTTCATTTTTTATGTCTTGAAGGGCTGATTTTATGTCACCCCATGTATTGTTGATATTGTGGACAAAGTGTGTCTCATTTTTGCCATATAGTTTTATGATGGAAAACGTATGCATCTTGCCATGTCAATATGCCATTCTTGAGGCTTTCCTCGCTATTTTGGAATGGAACATATAACAAGATCTTCTCTCGACAATAATTCTCTTTGTACATATGGTTTTTGTAATTGAATAATCAGATTACATGCTCTTTCCTTTTTGCAATCTGGTTTGCCATCTTTAGTATATCTAGAAACAAAATCAGCAAGGAAAATGTCTACAATTGCTTGTGGTCGTGCAATGTAATGGTCTATGATAGATTGGCACATAATGTTTTCAGAGTCATCAAATTCTTAACTCAATTGTTTTGGATGCTTCAAAATAAATGTCTGGTCTTCAAAACAAGAAGTGTTTATGAACATGCATTTCCTAGAACTACCATGTAAGGGTATTGACAAAACAATATGTTGTTGTTTGTTGCAGACATCTGGTGTGAATTAAGCATTTCATTAGATAATTTTTGTATCATTTGGGTCGCATCAATGCACGATGTGTAGTGTTCTTTATGTATTCTTTTGAATGCTTTTGTGGTTGATCTATGATTTTTGTCATGTACGAACTCACATAAGTTGCAGTTGCATATGCATTAAGGATAAATTGTGCATCTGTGTTTGCCTTCCATATTGGTGGCATTTTTTTTGAAAAGGTATTGTTCCATACTTGTGATGGTTTTCTTTGTAGGAATAGTGTTGGTCGCTTGATAGTGCTTTGAATAGCTTGTATGTATTCAACTTCATTCATGTTCAATTCATCTAGAAACATATCAAAGGAAAATGAGCTGTCATAGCATTTTTTTGCCAAAATTGAGAAGTGGTTTCTAGTGGTTCGAGTATTTATGTTTGTTTTATTGGAGGCTGGGGGAAATTGTACTTGCATTTTTTTGTTTACCTTTTTTGCAACTCTGTGTATGGTGATGTTCATGCAATTTCGCTACTTTAGGAGGAAAAGATTCTGTGTTACAAGTTATGTAGGTGTCGACAAAGTGTGAAATGGAGGAGTTTTTGTCTTTTCCATATACAGGTGCGTCTTTTGTCCATACTAACCAATGGCTATGGGCATTTCCCCGGCTTTGAAATTCAGTAACCCAGAAATAGTCAACAATGTCTCCAAAGAATGTATTATCGTCACACAACAATTTTTTGAGTGCGTTTAGTCGATGTTTATAGTAGCGAGTACATGTGATTGGATCATGTTTGATGTGAAAGTTTTTGTCATTATAATCATTAGGCTGCGGTTTTCCAATAGGAGAAGATTGCATATGTTGGTCATATAGGTTTGACAGTGCGAGTGAAAGGGGTTTCCAACAATGCTCGGCACTTGAAAAGGTCAAAAAAATGTTAGGGGACCTAGTTGTCGTATCATGGCAAAAACATTTTTCTTTACTTGTTGCATGTAGTCTGGGGAAATCCGTATTTTTTTGAAGTCAATGTATCCAATATCATGATTTCAATATTTTTTCTAGGTTGGGCTTGTATTTAACATCTTTTGCTAAGAGCTTTCTTCCTTTCAGTTGCCCTTTTCGAATCCGAACCCAAATGCATGCTTGCACTTGGGCAATAATGATCTTAATTGCTTTGAAAAATAAGTTGGTGATATGATATGCAAATCTCCGATCAAGTATTCAAGACTTCCCATTGGCAATTTTATGAAAAGAAATTGACTTCACAACATTTGTGTGACGAGGTTCACCAAAAAAAGAGTGGGAAAGTTCATTTCCTCTGAAAATTTATCTTGGAATATACCAAGTGGACGGTGACCCTCTGCAGGAGCAATTTGTATCAGCTTATCTTGGAGGTCAACAATGCATTGCGCATTTGTAAATCCATGGACTAAAGTATCACCGATATATTCATTGTCACTTTCTTCGTCCGTATCACTATTGCTTGAAATTGTTTGATTGTCTAAATCAACATCAGTAATTGATGGAAGGAATCAAATCCATTCTTTATTGACATGAACTTTTTCCATTCGGTACAAAGTTGTTTTGCAAAGTTGATGCAATGCTTTCATGATGGCATTAGGTCGCACATTTCCTGTATGAAAGGCATCTTTGTGTTGCAAACAACGTTTGAGTTCGACAACAATAGTTTTTGTTTCTTCAACATGTCTTGGCAATGCTTTTTGTATTATATCCACATCGGAAGGCACATTTATTATGGCTCCTTTCAAGGTGAATTACGGTTTTTCTATGTGTGCAATGCCTTATTTGTGCAAATGCTATTCTCATAGCAACTAGCCTCTCTTCAAGATCACTAAGAACTGCTACAGAAGCAATCTCGGAGTTCAATTCTATGCAAAAAGGTGATGCAAGTTTTGGCAATCTTCCATTTCTCAAACATCTAGAAAGCAATCAACACATATGTTTTTCTGATTTTAATTTTTCATCTTTACTCGATCAAAATATGTTTTTTTTTTTGGATCTTTAAACATAGTCATGTTGGACTTGAATTTCAATTGCTTACAAATTGGACAACCATGTATTGGTGTATCATTAATTTTTTTTTGAAATTTTGTATATAAATATTAGATTTTGATTGCTTGTTTCCATTTTGGCGAATTTCAATTTTAAGACAACGAAGCAAAATTCTAGAGTGGTTTATCACTTTTATTTTTTGGTCAATGGAGTGTTTTGAAGTTTGTGAGCATTTACTACTTTTTTGGGTTCGTATTTCATGTTTCATCTTGCACAAAGAATTGGTTAATTGTGATCTTTGTGTCTTCTCATGCAAAAAGGAATTACAAGTAGTCAACGTAGTTGGCGATGCTTGAATCAAACCTTCATAATGAGAATGACCTTCATTCAAAAAAAAAGTACAAAAGATTGTATGTGGTTGTTGGTTCTGATAAACCAGAATACACTTCGACAATGGTAATGGTTTGTGCATCCCATACTTGTATTTTTACATTAAAAATGATCGACAACCATTGTAAGCAAAATTGATTTCCTTCAATTCTTCCATTGTTATAGGGAATGGCGATGTTTATAATAAAGCCTTGCCAATCTGCAATGTGCGGTATGTTTTCAATTATAGTAATGTCAAGGTAATTGTGCAAGCAAGACAAAGCATGCAAATTTTGGGACAAATATGCATTGCAAAAAGACTGTGCAACATATCACCTCAGGCAATGAATGTCAAATTCATGATTGCACAGTTGACAAATAGAGTCGAATAGGCTTTCACCACAATTTAAAGTAGCATGTTTTATTCTGTGCAGGCCTGCATTCTGTAGACTACGGTCAACATTGTTCCAATTAGTCTTCAGTGCAGCACAAGAATCTGAAATCGTGTTTCTTTCAAGTGTAACAAAGGAGTCAGTTTTTTTCCAATACAATGGCTCATAATGGCCGCAACTAGGATTTGCATCATGAAACAACACACAGAATGGAAGCAGATGGCTTTGTGCATTGAATTGGAAATAGTTATTGCCTGTTGTTTTTGACCAGACCCATATTGGTATGTTAAGCCATTTCGCCAACCAGTTTATACAGAAGTTGTCACCCCATAGACCAATCTCGGTTGCATTTGCAATGGGCATTGCTGAAAGTCACATTCGATGGAAATATGTTTGCGCATCGTGGATATGATGCAGAGCGTAAAGGGTGTCATGATCTAGTTCCAGATGGAGTGATTTAAAAGCATCTACATCGCCTCTATGCAAAGAATGTAAGAAGTGGTCTATGATTCCAGTTCGAGTTCAATAGAGGTATAATGAAAGTGTAACAAAACAACAAATGTATCAAATAAGCAATCACCCACGTTATACTTGAATGCAATGTCTCTAAAAAGGTTATTTTTTTAACATGTCATCAATGTGAGTTGGTTTCTTTTCGTGCAGGACATAGCCTTCTACAAAAATGCAGATGGCAGCCATAGTTTTTTTTTGGTTTGTGTTCAGCCCAATAGCGAAAAAAGTAGCAACAAGCGAGAGCAAAATTCCCATAGCATGAAAGAGAATTCCAAACAATGAAAGCACACATTGTCAAGGGAAAAAGATATAGCATGTCGTACCTACAACGTATGTCTATTGAGTTCAACTTTGAAAGCCTAGATTATGGCAATAGAGAAGGGGTTTCATAGATCGATGTTTGCTACACTATTCACTTTATGAATATGCTGCCTCCTAAAAAAAAAAAAATGCACACATCAACTTCGATGTTGCAGAGACACATGAAAACAACTAAATGCACATGATATTAAACCGATTCTGATTGCCTAAAGAAAATGTTGGTTGCCCAGCTGCATTTTGCGCTTCACATAGTTTTTGAGCACATGAAAAATCAACAGAAATCACCTCAAGTTGTTCTGCTATGGAAAGACATGAAGACATGGATTCCTCTCATAGAGCATTTCTTTTTTGCTTTCAAGTGAAAACGAGAAGCCTACTTGCATGAACGTATTATATAGCTTTAATAAGATGTTTTGGGAGCAATTTCCATTTGTTCAAGTTGGCAGTCAAGGAATAAGCCTTACTGTTTATTAACATATATGGTATAATTGTTTCAAACGAATAGAATTCAGCAAAAAGAAAAAATGTATAGATATTATCTTTTGTTTCGAAAATTAGTTTAGTAACTATAAACTTTGTGAACTAGGTTAAGAGTCTAATTGGGAAGTTGACCAAAAAGGAGGTGTTTTGTGAACACAATGATGGCGTACGGAACTAAAAGCACCTAACTTGAAGATTGGAGTTGAAGTGCAGAAAACTGAAATTACAACATAGAAAATTGAAGTAATCTAAATTACATAGGTAAGGTTTTATTTGAAGGAGGTGAAATTTTGCACAATGATGCTAAACTCATGACCCCATAATTACAGTTTTGATTGGTAAACATCTACTTTAAGAATATATAAGACCCACATAACAA
This sequence comes from Taxus wallichiana var. yunnanensis, assembly GCA_018340775.1. Classification (NCBI taxonomy): domain Eukaryota; kingdom Viridiplantae; phylum Streptophyta; class Pinopsida; order Cupressales; family Taxaceae; genus Taxus; species Taxus wallichiana. The sequence continues at coordinate 172,680,234 of CM031238.1, forward strand.
TCTGTCCACACATATTGCATGAATGTTGATCGGTTTTCTTTTCTCTCATACTAAAATGTATATTTTTACTTTCATCACAGTAGTTTTAAAAATCCATGAATGTTTATAAGCAATCCACGATTCGCTGTGAAAAAGACATTAGCACTAACGATCACATAGTTGCTAGCACAAGTAAAATACAACAAGCAGAAGGAATCTAATCATGAACATGTTCATCCCCTTAGCTACAATAGCATTGCAGAATGAGGAAACGATATATTCATTACAAAAACATTTGCATAGACACCTGCAAGAGTCGGTAATCACAGTCCTAGTGAAAATCAAAGGTTTGGTTTAGCACAATCCATCTTTTTGCCACTGTCTGATAATATCCAATCACAGAGAAAAAAGAATCTGGGAACATAAATTGTCTTGCATCAAGAGTGTTTAGTAGGATGTACAGACGAGGTAGAAGTAGAGAGTTCTCATTTTCAGTGAGTGCTATAATAGGTGTTAAGTGATGTAGATAACACACAGTCTCGAATGTAATAGCATATAGTATTACAACTTTATGATGATAAGCTCGGCTATTTGGATTTTTTATCCATTGGAGACTATTGTTACAGGGTATTGCATTTTATGGCCATCTCAAACTCTTACAACATATAATGTCCAAGTAAACAAATACCATCCCAGATAGTGGTAGATATTGTAGTAATAGTTCAATATTGTAGTGACAGATCAAGCAACAGGAGCCTGCAAATAACTTCTTTGATATAAGTCAATATTGTAGTAATAGATTAAGGAAAAGCATCTTGGGAAAGTTGTCTCTGTACATTCCAGCGATTTCATGTAGCTCTCAAACGCACCTCTAAAAAGATGTCAGGCCCTGAAGTAAAGTCGGTCAAGCATCATCAAACAATGACAAACTCCACCGATTACACCTTCCACTGTGTCTGTCTCTCCTTAGCAACCACTGTTGGGAGTTGGATCAAATCTCAATCACCATAAAGAGATGACATAGTATTAAAACAAACCAGAACCAACAAGCAGAAAGTGAAGCAGATAAGCCCCAAACTGCATAACTATGCTGGAAGATGTATCTAACCTGAAAATGGAAAGAAGCAGGGGAGTATAATCAACAAGCTTGAGGCTACAGACTGTCAATTCCAAACCAAGGCAGAGGGCCAGGAAACATTGACCATTGTATGTAGAGAAGGCGCCGAAGAAATAAAGAATAAAATGGTTGCAGGAAACTGCCACGCACACAATGACCTACAGACTGCCCCAGAATGCCAAGCATTGTCATGGGAAGGTCCAAGGTTCGAGCCCTAACTGCCCAGTGGAAAATAACAAAACAGACATAAATTAACAACCCTAAGAAGGAAGGCCATGCTTTTACTTAATTTAAGTTTTTTAGCTACACAGTTTATGTACTAACGCTTGTTTCTTATATATGTTATGGATTACGGGAAACTTGAAGTCTGTAATCATTAGGGGTAGATTTTCGTATGCATCAGACCACTAGAATTGACCCTGTGACCTCCCGATAAACCAGTTGTACTGTACTCAAATAATTTAACCTCTAACATTTCATAGACATAAATTCGGAACAGTGGAAAAGATATACTTTTACTAACTTCGATTATATACTGAGCGGCTACAGTGCAGTTGTTTAAGGCAGCCCATTGTAAAACATTATAACCACCAGCATAACGAAGAGAAACAGGACACCCTTCATTAACCACTAGTATATTTAATTTATCCAAATCACCGCAAGCCAAGACCATGTAAAAATCACTTTGAGGCACTCTTCATCTTCTATTACACCGTTTATAACCCCATTTGAATTATTATGATGACAGTCCTCCTGGCGCTCTGTTACCACTTTGATCTCAGACGCCGTATTTTTCAGCCGCACTAGCCTTTAAATTTGTTCTTTTGTAAAGGATTTATTTCTGTTGGCTCATATGTAGATCCATGTCAGAGCCTCTGTATGAATGAAAAGGGGGATAAAGAAAGGGAAAAAGAACATAGAGTTAGGTTAAAGAGTTTACAGATTCCTCCTCTTACAGCAGGCCTGTGGGATTTGTTTTTCAGTTACATAAATTTTCTATGTGTTCTACTACGACAATCGGTATTTTGAGCTCCTAAGAAACCAACTAAATTATTCCGCTCAAATAATTAAAGCTTTGATGGTAAAACAGAAAATTCACTAACCATAGAATAGAAGATAACATTGGGATTGTATGTACTTTGACTAAATACTGAGTAGATACTGTGCGTTTTTTCAAAACCATATGGCACAGAATAATGCACGCAGTTATAGTCTGGAACAAACAATTAGTTATGTGATGTAAATAATTAAGACCTCGTTTCCTCGGAGTTGTACATACCTTTAGAGTTGGAAATGTTCAATAATGCCAGTGTTTAAGCCAGGTGTGAGAATGTATCCATGTTCTCTATTGTTAAAGAAGCCAAAATCAAAAATAAAAATTTACTCTTTTTTTCCAGAAAACAAAATTAGGATAAAAGTTGTATGTGTCCGACCGCGAGAATCGACCCCGTTACCTCCCGTTAAATCATGTAAACAGAAACATATCAACAACCCTAAGAAAGAAGGTTAAATTTTAGTTACTTCAATTAGATACTGAGCAGCAGCGGCGTGGTTGTTCAAGGCAGCCCACTGTAAAGCGTAGTAACCACTGGCATCAGGTTGGGAAACAGAACACCCTTCATTTTCCACTAATCTATTTAATTTATCCAAATCACCGTAAGCCGAGGCCGTGTAAACATCATCTTTGAGGTCTTCGTCTTCTACTGCTACTCCGTTTACAGCCCCATTCGAATTATAATTATTACTGCTGTGATGATGATGGTTGTGTTGGTGGTGGTGGTGGTCGTCCCGCTCCTGTTCCCGCTCCTGCCCCTCTGTCACTACTTCGATCTCAGACGCCATTTTTCTTTTGCTGTGTTACCCTTTCATCTTGTTGTCTTGTAAAGGGATATATTTTTACTGGCCAAGATGTGAATCGACGTCAGCGCCAACGTTCAGACGGGATGGGGCAAAATAAAAGGTTAATGAAATCCCTGCTAATCCATTTAAATGGCCGTATGAGTTGAGAAATGCAGGCGAATAAGGTTCAGAACGAGGCCGGCCTGTCGACGGAAATATCGAAGGCTTGGAGTGAGAAAAAATGACTGAGATAAAGAGTAGTTAATAAGGTTGCATTCAAGGTTCCATCTGTCGCAAATAAAGAATAAAATGGTTGCAGGAAACTGCCACGCACACAATGACCTACAGACAGACGTCATTACCAGAGCAGGTTTTTACGATTAAGCTTTCAATAGGAGAAGTCAGTCGCAGGCACGGAAGCTGCAATAAGTAGATCAGATTTATGATTCACTCTATTATTTTTCATTTTACACATCAATTTCTGTTAGTTTCCACTGATGAGCTAAGATGTGAAACTAGAGCCTACAGTCCGACGCCATCGCCACAGGGGTTTTTTACTGTTAAGTCTTCAATTGATTGAAAAGAGTTGCCCAAACTATTGGGATTTCTGTAGAAAGAGTCGTTCAAGTAAAAACCAGGCATATGGGGGCAGGCGCGAGAGCAAAAAGAAACTGTTGCAAACCAATAAAAACAATAAAATGAAGAACAACTGTACCAGAACAATAATATGCCGCTAGTGCAAAGGGAAAAAAAACACAGCAAAGCACAGGAAAACGAATTCTTACCAAGGTAAAACAGTCTCCAATCTGCCAGATCTATTCAACACACCAGAGTTATCAGCCCAATCAGCCTCAGAGTCTGCACAGATTCATATAAACAACTAGCATCCACTAAAAATAAATGTCATAAATAAGATTTATTCCTGTCAGAGCAGTGGTGTAATCATGATATTTATGACATTTATTGTCTTTTCTAATGTTCACACTATGCATAGGAAAAAAATTCAGAAAATCATATTTTTTAATGTAAAAAATCTAAAAGGCCTATAAAATTAATTCAACCAATCAGGAAATTGCATTAATTGTTTAAAAATGAATAAATAAATATACATTTATAGAAAACTATACAATAGATATATAAAGTGCCACTTGGAATTTTGTAATTGGCTTCTTCATACAAATGAAATGATTTTTTGGTGCCTATAAGACCTGCCTACGGCAGGATAATAAAATATTTAATTCATTAAGATTATATTGCATAGTGTAATAGATATACAACTTATACCTCCACCTCAATTCTATTGTTTTAGAGGGTGAATTAGGAGTTTTCAAATTAAGTGAATTTGTTTGAACATATTAATCTACGAATATTCTGTCACGGTGAGTGAGGCAATAGTAAACTCTAACATGTTTTTTTAAGATGGAAAGTTTATGTATGATTATGTAGGCCACAAGAGAAGATTGGTTCACGTATTGGAGGGAAGAGGGAGGTTTACCATCTTAACCCTGCACATTATTCAAAAAATAGGTTAAAATTAAACTTTATTATTTTAGTCTATTACATTTATATTTTTATATATTTTAATTTTTAAAAATGTTATTTGTAAAAAAATTAAATAGTTATTATTATAAAATCAATTTATAATAGAAATTTCAAAATGAATACAAATACATTTTCATAAAATTACAATTTCATTATTTAATAAAATTAAATAACTAAAATCTATTGTCATTATTATTAATATCAAAATTCGTGATTATTTTTATAAAAATCAATTGAATGGGTTTAACATACAAGAGTAAATGACTTCTAAGAATCAATTATTATATTTAATTGTTATCCACTCCAAATAATTCCATGGAACTCAATGTAATCAATGTCAAATTTAATATTAAACATAATATGAATATGTTGAAAAACAAAAATAATAATAATGCCATATTATTTTCTCAAGAAATAATTTTACCACAATACTTCTTATAAAAAGTCGAATATGTTAAATTTTTAATATTAAAAGAAAATTTCTTGAAGAGAATGTTTATGAATATTTTTTTCACATTTCATGTGTCAAAGGTGGTATAAGTAATGACACATGTTTATGCATCATCATCTTAAAGTAAACTAAGGAGGAGGTAAATGTCGTAAGTGTTATAAACATAACATGCCTCTATAATGTTTGTGAGCTGATGTGTGTATTCATATAACTAAATGAAAGGGAATGCTAGGTTCATAAGGGAGAGAGAGGAGGGGGAATTTGATCCTTAACCCACTTCAATAATTATAAGAATTATATTAATTTTAGTAGATTATTATTATATAGTAATAATTCTAATTATAATTAGCCATATGTGGGTTAGATTTCTTGCACTTCCTTTACAATTTTGGATCATGATGTGTTTTTGGGGATCGATAAGGCCATTAAGCGCCATTCTATGACCTTCTATCCCACAATCGGATTGCACTGGATGATCTTTGTAAGATTTAGAATTGATGTTGGCGTAGTCAGCCCCTCCCTACCGCATTTTCCTCACTTCTATGTATGGGACCTAGGACCGAAGCTAGTGTTTGAGAGATCCCTTTTTTCTTTAAGACATGTCAAGTATTTGGACATGGATCGGTGGTCAGTTTGTATGAATCATTTACAAAAATGGAAAAATAAGAGATGTGCAGATCAAGCTATGGATGACACCAACACAAGCATGAATCCTTCTCGGACCCCCGAGATGGTCTTTTCCACGTCGCCACAGTTGGCAGGATGAAGTGTGCAATGGTGTTTCCATGGATGCCTATGAATAGATGGAATGAATATAGGGAAAGGAATGGGTCAATGTCGGCCGAGGGTGTGTAGTAAATGGTCCGGTTGGTTGTGTCATCTCACCACCTCTTGATCGGAAGAGAAGCCATGCACAAGGGGGTCACTTAGTTAAACTATGGTACAACACGTTCGTTCGAAGGGTATTCAAGAATACCCTTAATGGTATTTTTAACCTCTATTTATTTAATTTGTAATACCCCTCCCATTATATTATTATAATGAAAATGACCCCTATTTTTTCCATGTACCGTACTTACAAAATTTTTCATTACAATTTTATTTATCCCTTTTAATTTCTACCCTAATATATCAAACAAAAATATATCATGTTTCCCACTCAATTATTATTTTCTTAATACTTATTTTCTCTCAAAAGAGATTTTGAATCCATTAAAGACATATTACTAGTTGCCATAATAATATTAAGATTTAGTCATTTATCCGATACTTCTTCAAATAATCAAGATGGTTAAATAATATCACTTGTGTTTAAAAGCATACTCAATCCTAGTTTTCTAACATCTTATTATTTCTTGGTTAATAATCTCTTAATTGAGATTTTCTTATTCAAAAAGATGTTATAATTTAACTCTATGGCCATACTCCTTTTGTAATTTTAAGGTATTTAGTGTTAAAAACTAGGGTTCAAATGTTTTAGTTTTATATTAAAACTAAACCTCCCTATCCTTTGATCCACCTCTCTAACCTATCGCTAATACTCTGATTCAAAATATTAATAAATCAAACCCTTTCACCCCCTCATTTCTACCATTATATTGACCTTTATTTTATCAATTTTAATTACCTCAACATGAATGAACATGCTAGGATATTGTCTAAGCACATGAATCCCCATGCACCCATGTAGAGGAAGATGTCAATAAAAGCTATGATGATTTTTGTTAATGAATCTCATATGCGATGGGGTGTGGCTAAGGATGGTAGCCTGACCGATTTGGCCAAATGAGAAAAAAAGGGGAAAATGTGTTGTGACAAGAACTCCTCACTTCGAATGTGCGTATGTTGGTGAACCTTAAACACATTCCCTAACTTATCGCAACCCGTAATGAATAAACCCAAATAAATTAACAAAAACCATAAAACATGAAATATAAACCAAAACCCTAAGCATAAACCATAGATGATAACTATGAAAAGAACCCCTAAACCCTAAAAGTGGACTTACCATTAAGGTTTGTGTTTAGGGTTTTTTTTCTTTAGCACTTTCGCTAACTATTTATAGAGTTTCATTGTTATTTTGCGTTAACGGTATGAACTTAGGGTGTAGGGTTTACATGGTTAAGTGGGCAGGTCTTAATTTAGTTGTTATCTTATTTATAGTTTATGGCCACCCCCAATGACACAATTAACACACCATAAATGATGATTGGAATCCTTAAAATCTTTTTAAACACACTAAACACTTGCGTGATAGACTAAACTATAACAAACCATCTTTAAACATTTTTGTACAAAATACAAAACCATAAATTATACATATTGTAGTGTAAACCATGAAGACTAGACCCTAATCACTAGACTCAAACCAATACTTGTGAAAAACAACCACACTTATAACACATTGAAACATAAAATATAAATATCAAACGAAAATCCCGATATCCTAAACTTTAAATAAAATAACAATTTGTTTAAAACCCCAAACCATAAACCCTATCCACTATACCATAAAACCTTAAGATTAAATACCAACAAACAAGATCAAATAAAGACTACACTCTAAACCATTAATGCAAACCATAGAACCTAAAATCTAAACCCCAAACCATAAACACAAACCGAAAATGATAACCCCAAAAAATTAGAATTAGAATTAGATAATCAACTATTGTTACTATAATAATAATAATAATAATAATAATAATAATAATAATAATAATAATAATAACAATATTTATTATAATAATAATCGTAATAATTACAATAATAATTATAATAAGTACTATTATATTCATAATGATGATAATTATATTTATTGTTTTTGTTATAATCATAATGAATTAGACTTAAATAATTAATTATTCTTAAAATTATAATAATAATTTTTATTATTATAATAATTTCAATAATTATAATAATTACAATAAGTTTAATTGTATTCATTATTATTATTTTTATATTAATAATAAATATATTATATTCATAATAATTACGTCAACAACTATTCATAATTATATTATATTTATCATAATTATATTTATTATTATAATAATAATTGCAATAATTATAATAATTTCAATAATAATTATTATATTCATAAATATTATTGTTATATTTTTAATAATTATATTATATTCATAAGAATCTTTTTCTCTTCCTAGGAATCACTATGGAAAATACAAACCCTAATTATCTTATGTAAACACGAAGCATGGTTGTCAGGCCGGAGGTGGCAATATGATAAGTATAGGAAGGCATTTGTGGGAGTTGAGAAGAAGGGGACTAATGGATCGATCTGGCCAAGACCTGCATTGGGACAATGATGAAATTTCTTGGATTAATATGGCTTTTTCAGTAAACCCTAATAAGGTATCCATGTGCGAATCAAAGCCACGAATCCTACAAAGGATGGTGGACAGAGATGGATTCCCTATCAAAGGAGGAGGCGGGAATGGCTCTCAAGCCGCACCGAGTGATAAAATAGAGGTTAAAACTAACCAAAAGCTTCAGGAGATGGCTCCAAAAGAGGCTACGGATCTAGAGGTGTTGGATCCGGGGGAGTCAATAATGACCCTTTTAGATCTACATCTGAAGATGCCCCCTTCAAAGCATTGGGCACCTCAGCTAGGGAAATAGGGAAATGGAGCTAATAAGTTAGGGATTGAAGGATCTTCAAAATCCTATGTTGCAATGGTCTCCAAATAGAAGGAGAATGCAAGAAATGTTGACAAGCTATTAAAACCATCACAAAAGACTCCAATGTTGAAGATAGAGGAGGATCTACTGCAAAAAGTCCTTAAGGAGGAGGAAAATCTATCCCATCTTGGACTCATTTACAGATTTCACAAGTTCTAGCCTAAACTTTCTCAGCTCCATGATTGGATTTCTCAAAGATGGAGGAAAAGATTAAGGGTAAGATTGAACTTTACCCTTGTGTTAAAGCCTATTTTATTGTTGTTTTTGAAACCCCTAAGGATAGGGATTTAATTTTTGACCAATATTGGGTTTGGGGTGAACATGGACTCATGTTCAAGCCATGGTATCCATCTTTGACCCCCTAAAATACTTCTTTTGATACCTACCCTATTTGGATCCACTTGTTATGTTGCACTTAGCTCAAGTTCCTAAGTTTAAATGGGATGAAACAATGAATAACATTGTTCATATTATGAATAGAGTTGGGTACTAGATCCCTATTTCAATCTACACCATTAGAAAAGTGTACTAATATGAAACCTAGTGTATCTCATATGAGAATATTTGGAATCCCTACCTCTATCTTCATTCTTAAAGAAAACAGAATATGTTATATCTAACCTCTTATTTGTGCATCTTTATAGGATATTGAGGTAAAATAAAAGGTCCTAGGATTTATGATCTTGTAAAATGTGAAATTATTTTTTAGAAAATTTAAAAAAGTTGAGAAAAAACATTTTGTTCTTCTTCATCATCTTCTTTGAATTAGAAAAAATGGTAATGATGATTGTTTTGATCAAACAATGGGTAATAATGATTCTATAGTTCAAAATCAGTCTCTTCATTCATCCTCTATAACTAAGATACCTAAATGGTTGCATTCTCTTTGTCAAAACTCTAATCCCGATAACCCTAGTAAGATGACTAGAAGCCACCATACCCATCATTCCTTAATGATTATGTATGAGTTAGAAACCCAATCTTTCAATTATGTGTCTCATGATGAAAGATGGTAGAAGCTATGAAATATAAATATTCTTCCTTAATTAACAATCATACTTGGGATCTTTTCCTTCCTCTAGAAAAAATTATTATTGTTGGCCATAGGTGGCTTTAAAAATCAAAATATAAGGATGATGACGATATTGATAAGTTCAAATCCATATTAAGTAGCTCGCGGGTTATTAAAAACCTAGTATGGAGTACATAGAAAAAATTTACCCGCTTATTAAATTGAGCACAATTATAATTCGTATTTCCTTATCTAATCAATATGGTTGAGAAATTCACCATTATGTTAAGAATTAAATCCTAAATGATAATTTAAAATAATAAATTTACATGGCTTAACCTAAAGGTTTTTAAGAACATGGAAAATAACTTTACATGTGTAAACTAAAGAAATCCTCTATATGAATTAAAACAAGCACCTAGAACTTGGTATGCAAAATTAAAAGATATTAATTTTTTAGATTAGGTAAATATTTGGTTTTGAGGGCACCAAAAAAATCCACCAAGACAAAACAAGTAAAGATATAGCAATGAGGTAAAAAAACACAACCTCTACAAGTGGGTAAGTGCAGAAGTTGATGGACAAATATAGGGTCATCCGTCGATGTCATATTGCAAAAAACAGCAAAATCTCAACTTGTAGGGATTATTATCTATACGCGCACTCTAAATTAGAAAAATTTATATAAATATGAATCATAGCATTCGAATCTAGTTTCTAAAATACTAATTTTTTTAAAAACGGACATGTTTAGCTATATTAAACACTTAAAATTATATGACTTAGATTTTATTTTTGAAAAAAGTTATAAGATCAGTAGTCCGTTTGCCCGCATTTTGGATGACCAAATCTTGTTATTTTTTTTTCCTTTGGTGAAACGTTAGATGTAGTTGTCTATCTTGGGATGGATTTTATTTTGTATTTTTTTAGCAATATTTTTTTAATGATTTTTCCGTGAAAGTGGTCTGAAAATATTTAGAAAATGAGCGCTTCCGCTTTTGCCTACCATAACTATATCAAAAATATCAAAATATATATATATATATATATTTTTTTAACGTGTACAAAAATTTTCCACACTTGAGATGGTATAAGTTTTATCACATTTTGAAAAGCGAAACAAAAGTTAGTCTTAAACGTAGACATGACCATTCACGGAAAAAATGTCTTAAAGACCTATTGTTAGTAAAAATTATAAAATGATATTTATCTTATTATATTCACTTTAAAAACAATATTTCTACGAAGCTAAGAGTCTCCCCTACGTGATGGCACCATTTTTGTGAAATGTTTTCAGTTTTTTAGCATGGTTCAAGTCTTTAGAAGAGCATATTTGAGGTTTTTTGACCTTTTACACTTCATAATGACCTTCCATAGCTTTGGTTGGGGAAAAAAATATTTTCTGAGGCTTACGTTCAATAGATAGATCCGCGATTGTGCTTTATAAAGCGCGATCATGATTTTTTTAACACAAATCGCGAGCGTGATTTATAAAGCGCACTCACGGTTCATAAATCATATTTACACACATCCCAATGTCTGAATTACCATGTGATTTTTACTCTCTGACCTTACCGTATGAATTACTATGAAATTATATCTTTTTCTACATGTTTTTCTTATCACTGGAAGCAAAACATCATGGGAGAAGAAAACGAAGTCAAAAAAGGAAGTCATTAAGTAAAAAACACCAAACGAATTAAAGGCCAAAGCAAAATTCAAAATGTTGAGCGAATGCGGAAACTTCGTGAATCAAGAAGAGGTTCATCTTCAATCCCAACTATTGTAAGCAATGAAGAACTAGGTAATGTTTCTACTGTCAATGTTGAAGTTGAATTAGGTACTCGTGATGAAGAAGTTTTTACCACAATGTTGAAGAAGAATTAAATACTCATGATGTAGCAAATGTTGAAATTGAAGGAGACAATGAAAATGTGAATAAGGAAATTCATGTTGAAACTGTAGACAAGAAAATTTGACAAAAACACCTCATAGAATTTTACATAAGAAACGTAATTTTTTATTGAAATTGATGAAAACATTTTCAAATCAATGTCTAACAAACTTTATGAACGACAAATCAGAAGAAAAGCCACTAAAGATTGGGATAATCATTTTGAAATTTTAAATGATTCCCAAACATGTCAGTTGTTGGTTAGTTTGATGAAATTGATTAAAATGAGACCTACATTAAACACCTTAGGATTTATAACATTTAATATACATGGTCAAACCTCTACAATTGTTGAAAACCTTCATGATGCATATCACATTGTTGGTGTCAAGAGATGCACTAGGGATAGTAATATTGTGTGTCGTGTACTTGCTACTAGTGTTGTAAGTGAATCAATAAAAAAACAACATTTGATTACGTAAACAAGTCGAATGTGCAAGTTAATCAAAAACTCTAATGAAAGCAATTGAAAGACGTATTATCCTTCAATCACTCAATAATGCTAATTTTTGGGCATTTTCTCGCTAGAGCACGCGTAAGGACAAAAATAATTTGATGCTATACGAGAAGTTGTTATTAAATTTTGGCATAATAACACTAGATTTTCACCTAATACAAGAGATGTTATAAAGCGGAGAGTTGGTTCTACTAATCATGAACCATATTCAAAAATTTCTTAGATATGACTCAAACTCGATTTTTCATAAGTTTGAAACAAGAGAATCTAGAAATTAAAATTAGTCAACGTTTTTTTGAAATGTTGAAACCATTCTATGTGAAAATCAACCACACTAGCACCACTTGTTGTTGTAGGAAACATGTTGAATTTACGATGCATTATGCTATATTTTTACGTATTCATTCTAATTTTCATTCTAAAACTATGTTATCGAATGTGGTGTTCAAGTTCCACCAATATCTTCTAGGATTTCATTCCTACTATATTTTGTGAAAAAGAAGTTGGACAATTTTTTATAGTTAGGTTGTTTATATGGAAGTCATAGCGTACATACGGCGGGTTACCTAAATTGGAAAGTTGTATCCATGAGAAAATTGAAGGTATAATATGACATAATTTAGTCAAGTTTGATAAATATAAATCGGTTGCATACTAGTTGAAAGATGGAAAAGAGTTTAAACGGTGTGAGCTAGTTATAGAACAAATGCTCATTTTCTAATTTTCGAGAAAATTTAAGGATGAAATTGTTTATGAGTATGCGAGGCATACACATAGAGCTCGATGGTTGGATGAACAATTCAAGCTACACAAAGAAACATTTCCTATTGGTACTATTGTTTCAGTGGTCGATTTTGCAGAGAATTACACATTGCAACCACAAATGGAGGTTCAATCGCAATATTACAACTCAGTACAAGTTGCCATTTTTGTGCATATAGCATTTCTACATTCTCGATAAATGACAGAGAATGATCAAAAAAATTTAAGAGAGTACCACTTTTATATCAGTGATGATCATACTCATTCTACTGAATTTGTGCAAGGGTGTTTCCAGTTATTTTATGGAAACTTGTCTAATAGGGACATCCACTTCAAACAACATTATATATGGTCAGATAATTACACGTCTCAGTTTAAGAATGCATGAATGTTTTATTGGATGAGCAGAATGCACGTCAAGATGGGTGTGCAACATATTTGGAGTTTCACTGAGGTTGGACATGGAAAAGGAGAGCATAATGGTGTAGGGGCATGTGTGAAAAGAGATCTCTGCAAAGAGAAGAGTAAAAGTACAAAGATGGTGCTAAATTAAAAGATGCAAAGAGCATAGTGGAATGGTGTACTGACAACATGGCCCGAGGTTCTCAAGAAAATTCCCAAGTTCACCGATATTTTTGGTTGATAGAGGAACAACATATTGCTAACTATGAGGATTGTATGACAATCACGGGTCCAGATGATATGCACTCATTTTGTAGCTCAGACGCTACTTCATGGGCCATATGGACAAAAAAGTTGACATGTTTTTGTGCATCTTGTATCGAATTTATCACTCGCTGAGTGTGATTCACAAGAATAGGTGGAAGGATGGATTTGTAGGCCTCTAACTCCGCTTCCTAGTCATCAACCTCCACAAGCATTACGACTTGTTTCTCGCAGATGAAGTTACAACATCCAAGGACTTTGACGAAATTTTTATTTTTTGTGCGACAAGGTATTTATGGTTATTTATTTAATTTTTGTATTGAGTTATGTCCATTGAAATTTTAATATGTAATTTAAATTTGAGTTGTTCAACAAAGTTGTTTTTTTCAGTAGGACATGTGTTTGTAGTAATTGTGATAGAAGACAATGAAGAAGGAACAAACTATTTTTATGTCATTGCATCAAGAAAAGAAAGAAGTCGACTTCTCCTATTATAGATGCCGAAGATATTGAGTATCCTACAGGTGGTCAGTGGTAGCCTACTGAACTTGGCTTCGACGGTGTCCATTAAAAACTCATTTGTTTGGGTGTTTGAAGACTTTGAGACACATAGAAAATACTCTTATATTCGCATCTAGTTCTAGCGAAAAATATTCATTTGTATAGATATCGAGGAAGGCCTAATAACAAGATTCTTTGGAAAGTTGAAGAGTTAGATCATGAAGCAATATTGTCTACTATTCAGAGTAGATCCGATCCTGATGGTTCATTGGAATGAATTTACAATGCTCATGTCCTGGTATATATAATTTCTTTTCAATATATATATATATATATATATATATATATTTGTTAGTTTAAAGATCTAGATTGAAGTTTGAATATATATTTTATCTCGAAATTTGTGTATTTTGTACATATATAGATTGTATATGGTTTTGATTTGAAACTTAAATTTCTTTGACTAACACTTTTATGTTAGGTTAGTGGTGCTAGAAAAGCTTCCACCTTCACGTGGTTGGCACTATTAGTAGAGAATTTTAAATTCTCAAAGCTAAGAGAAGCTTTCATTGTTTGAAAAAGTTGTAAATTTTGAAAATGTTGTAAATTTTGAAAAAGTCACATAAATTTTGAAAATGTTGTAAATTTTGAAAAATTGTAAATTTTGAAAATGTTGTAAATTTTGAAAAAGTTGTAAATTTTGAAAAAGTTGTAAATTTTGAAAATGTTGTAAATTTTGAAAATGTTGTAAATTTTGAAAATGACTCCTCCCCAAGTGTTTACAAGACCATACCTACGCGTGTGCACCGATCTAGGGAAGGAAAATCTGAGAGAGGATATTGTAGAGGGTCCCTACACCGAGGTGTTAGATCAGACGAGACATCTCTAGGTGCCACGGAGTCCGAGTAGTCACCCGTCGAAGTTGAACGATATTTTGGTCTCAGGGCTCTTAAGGGACTACGCCCGAACGAAGTAGCCCGAAAGCAATGACCTTGTCGCACACCAAAACACCACCTCCTCTAGCATTCACCGGCCACTCGACGTGCTTATGCACATTGATTCAATGCCACGACCCACCGTTTGTAAAATAAAGGGTTTGACAACCAATCACTGGCTCTAACTACACTATTTCACGCGTTTGCAAATAATAGGGCAGTGAGAGAAACGAAATGAGAAGGAAAAAACTGAGAGAGGATTTTGTAGAGGGTCCCTATGTCGAGGTGTTGGATCAGAAGAGATGTCTCTAGGTGCCATGGAGTCCAAGTAGACACCCGTCGAAGTTGAACGATATTTTGGTCTCAGGGCTCTTAAGGGACTACGTCTGAACAAAGTAGCCCGGAAGTAATGACCTTGTCACGCGCCAAAACACCACCTCCTCTAGCATTCACTTGGCCACCGGATGTGTCAAGCATAGTTGGTTGGTGCCACAACCCAATGTTTGCAAAATATAGCATTTGACAACCTTACACTGACTCCAATGCACTATTTCGCGCGTTTGCAAATAGTAAAGGGCAGAGAGCACTTAAATGAGAAGGAAAACCAAGAGATAATTTTTAGAGGCTCCCTATGCTGAGGTTTCGGATCGGATGAGACATCTCTAGGTGCCATAGAGTCCAAGTAGTCACCCGTCGAAGTTGAACAATATTTTGGTCTCAGGGCTCTTAAGGGACTACGCCCAAACGAAGTAGCCCGGAAGAAATGACCTTATCGTGCACCAAAACACCACCTCCTCTAGTATTCACCTATCCACCCATACATGCCGACATAGTTGGTTCAAAGGCCACGAACCACCGTTTGTAAAATATAGCATTTGACAACCTTACACTAGCTCCAACTGCACTATTTCACGTGCGTTTGCAAACAATAGGGCAGCGAGAGCACCGAAATGAGAAGGTAAAAACTAAGAGATGATTTTGTAAAGGGTCCTTACATCGAGGTTTTAGATTAGACGAGCCATCTCTAGGTGCCACGAAGTCCAAGTAGTCACCGTCAAGTTGAACAATATTTTTGTCTCGTGGCTCTTAAGGGATTACGCTCAAACAAAGTAGCCCCGGAAGCAATGACCTTATCGCGCACAAAAACACCACCTCCTTTAGTGTTCACTGGGCACCTAGACATGCCTGGGTGTAGTCAGCTTGGTGCCACAACCCACTGTCTGCAAAATATAGTGTTTGATAACCAATCACTTGTTCCAACTACACTATTTTGTGCGTTTACAAACAATAGGGCAGCGAGAACACCAAAATGAGAAGGAAAAACTGAGAAGAGATTTTGTAGAGGGTTCTTATGCCAAGGTGTCGATCAGATGAGCCATCTCTAGGTGCCACTGAGTCCAGTAGTCACCCGTCGAAGTTGAATGATATTTTGGTCTCGGATCTCTTAAGGGACTACACCCCAACGAAGTATCTCGGTAGGAACGACCTGGTCGTGCACCAAAACACAGCCTCCTCTAGCATTCACCTAGCCACCTGGATGTGCCGGGCACGATTGGTTTGGTGCCATGACCCAGTTGTTTACAAAGTATATCATTTGACAACCAATCATTGGCTCCAACCGCACTATTTCATGCATTTACAAACAATAGGCAGAGAGAGCATTGAAATGAGAAGGAAACAACTCGAGAGAGGATTTTGTAGAGGGTCCCTATTTCAAGGTGTTGTATTAGATGAGATATCTCTAGGTGCCATGGAGTGCGAGTAGTCTCCGTCGAAGTTGAACGATATTTTGGTCTCGGTGGCTTTTAAGGGACTATGCTCGAACGAAGTATCCCGGAAGCAACAACCTTGTCGCACACCAAAACACCACCTCCTCTAGCATTCACCTACCAACCTGGATGTGCCAACGTAGTTGGTTTAGTGCCATGACCCACCGTTTACAAAATATAGCGTTTGACAACCTTACACTGGCTCTAACTGCACTATTTCATGCATTTGCAAATAATAGGCAACGAGAGCACCGAAATGAGAAGGAAAAAACTCGAGAGAGGATTTTGTAGAGGGTCCTTATGCTAAGGTGTCTAATCGGGTTGAGCTATCTCTAGGTGCCACGGAGTTAGAGTAGTCACCCGTCGAAGTTGAACGATATTTTTGTCTTAGGGCTCTTAAGGGACTACGCCAAACGAAGTATCCCGGAAGCAACGACCTTGTCGTGCACCAAAACACCACCTCCTCTAGCATTCACCTGGCCACCTAGATGTGCCAAAGGCCATAGCTTGGTTTGGTGCCATGACCCACCGTTTACAAAATTTAGGGTTTGAAAACCAATCACTTGCTCCAACTGCACTATTTCACGCATTTGCAAAACAATAGGACAGTTGAGAGAACCAAAATGAGAAGGAAAACCCATGAGTCTTTTGTAGAGGGTCTCTATGCCAAGGTGTCGATCAAATGAGCTGTCTCTAGGTGCCACAGAGTCTCGAGTAGTCACCCGTCAAAGTTGAATGATATTTTGGTCTCGGGGCTCCTAAGGGACTACGCTAAACGAAGTAGCCTCAGGAAGCAATGACCGTTTCGCCCACCGAAACACCACCTCCTCTAGTGTTCACAAAGCCACCCAGATGTGTCGGCGTAGTCGGTTTAGTGCCATGACTTCTCACTCCGCCTCCGTTCATTTCCTAGGACTCAAAACATTCAATTCAAGTCACTTATTTACCTTCCATCTCTCTTATTCTCTTTGTCCACTTGCCTCTATCCTCTTAGACCTACTTCATCACTATCCTTGCTTTGCTCTCTTGAGCTATGTTATTGTGGTGATCTCTCTCCATCCTCTACTGCCCCAGCTATGTGCTTACATGCTCATTATTTTTGCATTGTAATAGGATTCTTCATCACATATCACTAGACACAGAATTAGGAGTATAAGTACAAATCATCAAACAATTAAGGGAACACATGTGTGAGGACCTTTTATTCATAAGTGCCATCATTGATTACATGAGATTAATCATCTCTACCTCAAATTGAAGCAATGTCTCCCATCTGAAACTTCAACCCCCAGTCCAACAAGCAAGATCAAGCATTCATACTGCAAAGAAGGACATGTGACCATTGGGTGAGCATGATCCTTGAAAAAGGGAACATGATCTATGTCCTGAGATTAGATCTCTTTGTTTAGATTGTTCTTAGTCATATTTTTGAAAATCAATAGAAATAGAGTTGAGATCAAGAAAGAGAAATTCCATTGGGAAAATAGTCTCCCATTTGAGAGTGAGATGAATAATTTTGATTCTCATTCCTTGGTGAGATGAATAATTTTGAATAATTTTAAGAATTGGTTCAGGAAAATATTTGTGACCCTTTCCTTCAATAGTCAATAAGTTTTAGTTCAGCCCTTGTAGAGATCATAGGTTATATCTCTAGAATCCTATGAAGAGTTAAATGAAAAATATTATAGTCAATGTGGAAATATCAATGCCATTCCTGAGAATTGACTCAACACATTGGAGCATGTGAACATCTTGGAAGATGAGAAAGTTTCATTTGTAGTTTCCAGATTCAACAAGATGGTCTATGGAAAAGCCTCATCATTCAAGATCTTCCGCGGAGGAAGACATGAGTTGATTATTCATTAGAGGAGGATTCTTCATGTGATGGGTGGAACCTAAGAATACTAATAAGGGCTTACTGTCAAATTTTTACCCAAGTTTCAACTTGGGACATCAGAATGCACCACCACATGAAATCTCTCCCTTTCGTCACTTAAGGCTTGTAACATTCTCACTAGGTATTCAATTCCTCAACACCCCAACTTGATTATGTTGCCCCCTCTCATGAATACTTAACCCCTTCTCACATTATCACCCCTTTAAGTCCCTTTGTCACTTAAGGCTTGTAACCCTACCTGTCATGCCATGTAACCCGAGTTAATCCGGAATGGTCAAGGATGAGTTCGAAAGTGAGTTAGCTAGGTTAATGTTAAGAGGTGAGTATCAACATACACTTACCATTTTTAAATCCATTTTAAAAATATTTCCTTTTCCTTCATTGTTGCTAGTATATTTAGTTATGAGCTACTAAATTTTCAAGAAAACCTATTGCAAAAATCACATTTTGCTCATATCTCCTTCTTTTTTGCTCCAATTGACCTACAATTTTGCTTCGTAACTTCTACTCATGAACTCGTTGAAGATGATCTAAAATATTTTCCATTGGTACCCTAATTTTTTATAGCATCCCTTTTAAAATTTCAGAGAAAAAACTTTCCTTTTTAGATCCTTGCTGATTCTAGAATCGAAAACACTTGAAATTTGAAGCAGAAACCATATGAAAATACCTAATCTAATGAAATTTTTTATCTCAATCCAAATACAAGAAGACATGATTAAATATTTAAATCAAACATGTACATATCAGAGAACTAATTTAAATGGTTATGAAAACATACATAGAAGGATATCATACATGCAATGAAATCAAATCAAACATATATAGTTCAGATTTATCATTATGAAAACCAACACACATGGATATATAAGAATCAAACAAACCGTGCTCCAAATGCACGTCTCTAAATATATATGTGTATAAGTTCATAATGTATGTGTACATCTCAAACTAAGTGTGTCATAATGTACATATGGGACCACATGCGGTCACAAAAGGCTATATATATACAATGGACTATATGAAGAAACATGTTCACTAGGACCAGATGGCCCATATATATATCTATGTACATCCAGGTGGACTATGAATCTACTCATGAAACATCTTCCCTCTCTTCACCTTGCTAGAAGTAGCACGTCCATGACCTAGGGATGTAGTGGAGGGAGATGCCACTATGGATTTCATCCATGTGGTCCTAGGTGTCTCTAAGCATGCCTGCAACCTAACCTGCACATTCATAAACAACAATTTTTTAACACCCAAAATTTTAAAATACATTCAAAATTTAGAAACTTGTACAATTTAGTTAAAATGCATGTGAAATCTTACCACAATGTCATGATCCCTATCAATTTTTGGTTGATGCATCACAAGGGCACCAATAGACTCACGAGGGTAAGCTACATACAAATAATTAATTTTCAAATTAAATATTTCACATATACATACAAAATTTGATATTGTAGATTTAAGTAATAAGAAATAATGAACCTCAAAAATTTAACAAATTTGAAAAATTGTACCTCGAGTTAGTGGATCTGCGTAGATGCTATGGCAAAGTATCTACAAGTAGCCTCCCATGATCTACATATATGGAGGAGTCTCTATAGCAGTCATAAGCTATACAAAAACATGTACAAATCAATTATAAAATCTACATGACCGTGCACCACATAACAGAGGTCCAAAGAATGTAATCTTCCAAGTAATTAGAAACAAAGTGCAAAGAGATTTACTAGCCTGCGTAAAACTCATGTGAGGCGTGCAAGTAGCCTCGTTTCTCGAGCATGATGACCCGCCTGGCTCTCGTGTATAAAAGAGAAAAATATTAATATGTAAAACATACACGTGAAACATTATGATAGTAATCTAGTGCAATCAAATGAAATTAAAAATGTAAGTTTTTACAACTTAAAACTTATGTTTGAAACACGCCTAACTCTTTGTAGCTAGCATGTCAACGCTTCGGATGTTTCCTTCTTTGGCTCTTGCTATTTAAAATAAAATAAAAATTAGTTTTTGTACATGTATGTACATGACATATAATCAAATATATATATATATATATCTCAAACATGTGAATTAAACTATTGTATATATATATATATATATATTATTTAAATTTATTTGAAATTTACCTCGTGAAAGACCAATATCAGTGGCACAGTTCCAAAACATTCCCAAGATCTCATCTATAGAAAAGAAATCCTATGAACCAGCAAATGATGTCTCACCCAGCAGTGCATACGGCACCACATGATCCAAAGTGGTGTGGTGCACTAGAACTCGGCGCCTTCACCAACATCACCGAGATGCAATCTAGTCACTATGCTTTGGGTCGAGTGTCGGTGAGCTCCTCAATGCATGAAATGTATCAATCTACACAACCTCCTTCACTGTAGGAGGGATAACTTAAGGCAGTGGGGGTTTTGGGGCATGGGGGATCCTAGATTGACCTATGTGTGCACCTGTGTCCAAGCATGTATGACAGAGCCACCTCCTTGACCAAAAAATTTAGAAAAGTCAAAATAATTCGGGACCTCTTTAAGCACTAACTCACAATATAATTTCTTCAAAAAATAAATAGGAACCTCATTGTTGTTGCTGCATGGTGGATAATCAAAACCATCCACCATCGGTCCCAAAAATGTTTTTGATTCGGTCATCGTGGCACCAATGGATTGGGAACTGTTTGCAAGTAATTGCGGAGGGGGGGAATTGGTTCTAGGGTCGGTAAATAATTCACAAATGAGGTCTTTTCCAAATTTTTGTATTTTACCTCCACATGGGATAGTTTATCCACATACCACGCCTACAATCACCTCTAAAGGTGTTCCATCTATGTATTTGGTTGGTTGCAGACTTAACTTCACCAATCAATGTTTGCAATGTATTGGCTAAAGTCATGTGGGATGGATTTCTAGCATGATTTTTTTCTTATAGTTTGAATTAGGTTCTCAATGACAATTTTATTTTCTCGCATTCTTCCAATGATATTATCTTGTGTTCCCGCTCGGCCCTGGGGATGTATGAGCCACAAGAGGCGGATCTATGTTTAGAGGAGGCTTTTGAGGAATGTTTTAATGGTTTGCATGATTTCGAGCTTGCCGACCAACTGATAAAACAAGAAAATTGTATACATAAACAAACATTTCAAAAAAACCCATGAAAATGTAAAAAAACCTAAAATGTAAAAAAATGATTACAATCGTAGACTTACCTCCTCGTCTTGGGCAGCATGGTTGAATCTATCGCTATCTAGAAGTCCGATGAGCAATTTTGAGGTGGTATTCAAAGCTCGAGTGAAAACATTTAGGAAAAATCACGGTTTGAAATGAAAAATGAGGAAAATAAGGAGTCACGGGACTGCTAATTTTTGTCTTAGAGTTCCGTGATCGTGGTTTATAACCGCACTCATGGTTCTAAACCGTGATTGTAGTTTTAGGTTTGGTAATTACCGAACTTGGAATTCAGGAACCGCAATCACGGTTCCTTTATTTTGGGTTTTAATTTCCATGAAATTTTCCACCAACTTCATGCACTTACCCAAGTGTCCGAAGAACAATCAAATCCAAGACACCAATGATAACAATAATACAAAACAAAACCCAAGGACGACGCAAATATAGTCGGGTAAAACAGGCTTAACCCATCACATATCAAGATCCAATGTCAAAGGGTCCCCTAGAACTACTCGCATTACTCGAGCGGACTTTAAAATTACTAATTCACGACTATTGCATCATTTCTTAGGCATGGAAAAATTTTGAGATATAAATTATATGGTTGTATCTTAGTCACAATATGCTACTAAATTGCTTAAAATATTTAATATGGCTGATTCTATATTATTTTCTATTCGTATTTATGTTGTTTGTAAACATGATCCTAAAATTGCACATGAAAAATCTAATCTCACTCTTTATATGTAGCTTGTAGGAAGTTTAATTTATCTTACTATTGGTAGACTGACATTACATATGTAGTAAGTATTACATCTAGATTCATGGAGGAACCATATTATGATCAATGGAAGTTAGAAAAAATAATATTGAGATATATTAAAGGAACAACTAATTTTGGTTTATATTATAATTTTTCTAATAATGCATGTTTATATGGATATTGTGAGTATGACCATGTTGGTTATGTAAAAGACAAGTAAGTCTATAATTGGATATGTTTTCAAGTTTGGTACGAGTTTGATGTAGGAGCATAACTTGTAGAGACCATAACTTTTGATCCGACCATTTGATTGTCTTTAAATTTTAGAGGATTGTAGATAGACATTAGTACTATGATAGAGTCAAATTTTCATGGAAGGTTGCAGCCATATCGACAAATTTTTTGGGCCTGGATTCCTTCATCTAGTGGCCTAAAATTGGCTCCAAATGTTTTTTTTTCACTTTTGACTAGATCTTAGAACTTTAATAAATTTGATAATGATTTTTAGAATAAGTAAAAATTTTATGTGAGCCTTAATTTAAAAGGCATATCTCGACACACAAATTTTGCATCCCAATTGAGTTGTTTTGCTAGTAGGTAATTTTTGGCATTTTAGGGTTTTTTGGCATTTTAGGATTTTTTGGTATTTTAGGGTTTTTAGAGTACATGTGAAATAAAAGGATCAGTAATGATGTAAAAGATTAGAGTGGAAATCAGAATGAGAAGAAATCTATTTTGAACCACCTGGTTTTTATTTGCAATCCTATTTATGTGTGTTTTTGAGGTATTTCAACCTCTTAAAGCTAGATTCAAATTAATTTGTATCGAGCCAAATTTTGATGTTATGGAAATAGTTAATGTAACATATTACATTTTTTTGTGTAATTTTTTTCCTCTATTTTATATAATCATGGTTAGATGCGGGAGGGAGGTTATTCCTAGATGAATAGGCATATGTAGGAGATACAGAGACAAGTTGTTTGAGCTCACAAGAGAAGTTACCCACCTTAGAAAGAGACATGCAAATGTGGATGCAGACCTAGATAGTGATACTAAAGAAGTACCTCCATTAATGAATGAAGGAGGAGATGAAGAATAAAATGAGAGAGATGAAGAAACCTTAAATGAGAGACCATTTGAGGAGAGATTGATTTAGGCTTTAGAGGGAAATAATGATGACATCAAGATTAATGTTCCTGATTATGGTGGAGGGTTACGACCAAAGGAGTTGATTGATTGGTTGAATTGTATGGGAAAATTAGTTGAGTGGATAACCCTTTCAGAGGAGAATAAGGTTAAGTTTTCATGCACTAAGTTGGCTAGACATGTATTGATCGGTGGGATCACCTACAAAATGTAATACGAAGGAATGGAAAGGGAAAGACTCGAAACTAGAATAAAATGTTAAAGAAGATTTGAAAGAAAAGTTTCTTTTCAGAGATTATGATCGAGATACTCTTTTGAAGGTTCTAAAACCTAAGACTAAATGATATCAGCATTAAGGAATGAACCAATGAATTTTACAAGTTTTCAATCGTGGTGGAATGGGGAGAGTCTCGAAGAACATAAGGCTACCCAACATATAAATGGGTTGAGTTACACCATACAAGTTGAGCCGAGTATGCTCTGGATCCATAGTCTAGATGATGTTTATCAACTCGCATTAAAAGGTAGAACAAAAGAAAAAGTGGAATAATTTTAGAAGAGGTGTGAAATAAAAGGATTATCCTCTAATGCGTAGGGCATGAAGATTCTTGTCAAAGCCATGGTAATTACCAAATAGGTATGGGGTTTCAAAGGGGAAGACATTATAATGGATGACCGAGTTGGAATAGTCCCCAAAGATAATATACATGTTACTGATGTGGTGAAGAGGGGCACAAATATTTTTAGTGTTCGCACTATCCTAAACAAGATAGATGGATAGGAGAACAACCATGAGTAAATCTAGTTAATGTTGAAGAGGAAGAAGAAATGGAGGTTATCTTTGTGAGACTTGGGTGAAACCCTCATGATAAGGAGGATGATAATTTTCCCAAGGAGGAGAAAGAAAAACATGTTGCTGGTGTGGATTTGTTGCTGCGAACAAATATATTTCAAACAAGATGCACCTCTAGAGGAAAGGTGTGTAAAATTATTATTGATAATGGTAGTTGTGAAAATATGGTTTCAACTGTGATTTGTGATGGTTGATAAACTCAATTTGAAATGTGAGAAGCAACCATATCCATTTTGTATATCATGGTTTAAGAAAGGGAATGAGGTAACCATAGATAAAAGATTCCTTATAAATTTTTGGATTGGGAATACCTACAAGGATGAGGTATGGTGTGATGTTATCTAAATAGATGCATGCCATATATTACTAGGGAGCCCTTGGCTATATGATAGAAATTTTACACATGATGGAGGGAAAAATACATATGCCTTTTGGAGGGATGGTGAAAAGGTGGTCTTGCTACCATTCAAAGAAGAAGAGAAGAGTGAGGGTTTATTGGCTACAAAATAGTTTGTTACAAAAATGGAAGAAGTTGGCTAGTGTTATGCACCGATGTCAAAGAAGGTGGAAATAGAGGACTTTAATATACCTGTTGCTATGGAAAAGTTACTAAAAGAATACAAAGATGTCATACCAGATGAGCTACCATATGGGTTACCTCTGAAGTGATATATTCAACACCATATTGATTTGATCCCAATAGCGGCCCTTTCAAACTAGGCAGCCTATCGGATGAGTCCGACACAAAGTGAAGATTTGAACAAACAAGTAATGATCTAATATAGAAAGGGTTAGTGAGATAAAGCATGAGTCCATGTGAAACCCCAACATTATTTACTCCCAACAAATATGGAAACCTAAGAATGTGTGTGGACAACAGGGCCATACATAAGATCATAATCAAGTATTCATTCCCAATTCAAGATTGGATGATATGATGGATATGCTTAGTGGTAGCCCGATATTTAGAAAGATTTACCCGTGGAGTGGTGTATGACTAGATCAAAATCCATGAAGGGGGTGAATGGAAAATGAATTTCAAAAACAAAAAAAAAAATTACGAGTGGATGGTGATGCCATTAATGTTATCTAATGCACCCAGTACATTCATGAGGCTGATGACCAGAGTACTCCGAGAATACAATGGTAAATTTTTTTGTTGTCTATTTAGATGATATTTTGATATTTATTAAGACAATGGAAGAGCACTTGTTACATATGAAATTTTTGTTAGACTTGGTACGTAAAGAGAGTCTATATGCAAAATTAAAGAAGTGTATATTTTGTTAGAAGAGTCTTGTGTTTTTCAAGTTTGTCATATCGAGGATGGATGAGGAAAATTTAAAGGCAATTTTTGAAAGGCCTAATCCAATGAATGTGATAGAGTCTCATAGTTTTCACGGGTTGGAAAATTTTTATAGGAAGTTGATTAGGAATTGTATTAGCATTATTGCACCCATAAAATAGTGTGTAAAAGGGAGAGAGTATGTATGGACCAAGGCAACAATAGGTAGTTTTGAATTGTTGAAGAATAAAGTGTCAAAAGCCCCCTGTTTTGGTATTTATAGATTTTAGCAAGGTCTTCGAGGTTGAGTGTGATGCCTCACATGTCATGATTGGTGATGTACTGAGTCAAGAAGGATGACTTATGGAATTGTTCGGTGAAAAGATAAATGAAGTCAAGAGAAAATATTCTACTTATGATGTGGAATTTTATGCTATTGTTTAGGCATTAAGGCACTGGATACATTTCTTAGTAGCAAAGGACTTTACTCTTCACCGACCATGAAGCCTTGAGGTATGTAAACACATAGAAGAAACTAAATAGTAGGAATGCAAAATGGGTTTCAGTTTTGCAAGAATATAATTTTTTTCTTAAAACATAATCCGGGTAAGAAAATCAAGTTGTTGATGCCTTGAGTCAGCGTGTAGCACTTTTGACAACAATGGAAAATGAAGTAGTAGGGTTTGAGGCAATTAAGGAATTGTATGAAGGTGATCAAGGTTTTGGTGATGTTGTGAGACAACTTAAGGACCCTATTGTAGGTAGTGGTTCTTCTTATTATTTGATGTATGATGGTTATTTTTCGTGGGGAAACAATTGTGTATCCCTACTAGCTCAACGAGAGAAAATATTATAAGATAATTTCATAGTGGGCGGTTTGTTGGACACTCTAGTATAAGTAAGACAATTTCTCTTTTGTAGAATAATATTATTGGAAAAAGGTAAAGAGGGACATAAGTAGGATTGTAGAAAAGATTTAGAGTGTGCCAAATGGCTAAGGGCCATGCATAGAATATTGGGTTGTATATGCCATTACCTGTCCCTACAAGGCCATGGGTTGATTTGAGTATGGATTTCGTGTTAGGAATTCCTAAAACATAACAAGGGAATGATTCTATATTTGTTGTGGTTTATAGATTCTCTAAATGGCACATTTCATTTCTTGTGAAACAAGTAATGGTGCTTTCAGAGTTACAAATTTGTTTTTTTAGAAGTTGTTAGATTGCATGGAGTTCCAAGAATGATCACTTCAGATTGGGACATGAATTTTGAGTCACTTTTGGAAGAATCTGTGGAGGAAAGTGGGGACACAACCGCAGTTCAAGATTAGTGCATATAACTTCCAGATCGATGGGAAAAAGAAAGTAGTGAATAGAAGCTTGGGAAATATCCTACATTGCATAGTTGGAGAAAATATAAAACATGGGACTTAGCTTTACCAAAACTGAGTTTTCCTATAATAGCTCAAGAAACAAGTCAATAGGGAGGTCTCCTTTCTAGATTTATATGGAAGGAATCCTAGTGGGGGTCATGTTATCCCAAATTCACCCCTCGAATTAATTTGGATAACTCCGCATAATTTACTCAAGCTCGAGCAAGTAGAAATGGTAAAAGGAAAAAAATCAGGTTTTGGAGGTCCATTTGGATCTTTTTAACTCCCCATCCAAGGAAAAAAATTCAATGAGCTAGAAAAATCCAAAAATTAGATTGTCTAGTGAAATGAGGAAAAATCAGAAATTTTCATCCCAGATCGCACTCTAGACATTGGGACATGCCGGACCAGCATAGACGAAATCACCATGTAGTTAAAATCGGAAAAATTGGGTATTTTTCCCCCAGGTAGTCTGTGGGATTTCGGGACAGGTTTGGGACCCGCAAAGCTAAAATGGCCGATTTGCAAAGGAATCACCAAGTCAAAGTTGGAATGTTTCAGCCGCACATAGGACATTGGGACACGCGGGACCTAACCAAAATCATCGCAAGCAATGGATATGTAGAAAATGTGGAGGTCAACGTACTGATGAACCAAACCAATGACGGACACTTGATGGGACATCAAAACTTGATTTTTCCGTGGAAGGAGGCTTCAATGGGGTTAGATCAGAGGTTTTTGTCTAGGACATTCAAACAAAAGGACCCAATATATCCGAAATAGCTGCATGCAAGGGATTTATTAATTTTGATGAGGGTAGATTTATGAAAATAAAGGAAACACCTTCAAACCTCGACCAATCATATGCTCATTCCCATTCAATGACGTTAAATGCATGGCAGACCCAAAATAGCTACCCATACTCGTGAAGTCCATAACTTTTGCATTTATCTGCAAAACACACAAAATTGGTACCGTTGGAATCATGTTTTGATCGCGACGAAAAAAATCAAGAAATATGGAATTTGGCAAGGAATCAATGGTGATTTTCTAGAAAACGTGCTGATTCGTACTAATGATTTTGTTTGGTAGCTGAGATGCATTAATGAAGCATGGACTCGACATATATTTCACTACTACAAGTTACTGGGGTAGTTTGGGGAGCCTTTTCGTAAGTTGTTGAAGGAAAAATTTTGGGATTTTCATTTTACCTCTCTCTTTCCTCTTAGAAATGCTATAAATAAGAGTGTTGGGCTCATTATAAGGGAGATAGTTTTGGAGTAGCAAAAATCTATCAAAATTGTTTTGTGAATCCAATGTATTGCATCCCCTTATAGTGGACTCCTTGCATGGTGATCCAAGCCCTTATTCTATAATAGATTGGATTGTGCATATCAATGAAGCAATAGATACAAGTTTGTGGATACTTCTTCCCCGCTATGTTTGTTTGCATTTTTCTTTCCCTTTCAAACTTATTACAAATATATTGTGTCTACCTTATACTCAACAACCATAATTTCTCATTGCGCATGTATGGAATATTGTTGTGAATTCATTTTCTTGAATGTGCGTAACTATTATCACCCCTTCTAAGATGCATGTTACTTCTACTTTTCACACATTCAAAGACTATTCTCACACTCTCCTTTTCTCGGTGTATCATTGTTTTAGTGTAGGTTTTGTTCTCATGCACTCTCTCTCCTTGGTGCCTTTGAAAGTTAGATTAGGATAGACAATGTTTCTGTATTAGAGTAGATTGTGATAGGTGGTTTAAGAGCAAGAACCGGATTTCTCTCGGAGGTCTATCTCGGGTGGCACGTCCCAAAACTTGGAGATAGTATCCATGTTATCCAATCACACCGTGAGCTCAAACCCGCATACTTGTGCAAACCATATGGTGTAGTGATTCAGTCATAATAGGTCCTAGATAATATTGTGCTACCCGATGATGATAAAACTAGTGGTGATGTAGAAGCATCTACAAAAAAAATACATCTGTAGAATGAAGTGGGGGAAAATTTTAAAGTGTGTAATGCACAATATAAAGCAGCTAAAGATGCCAATAGGAGAGTAAGTGTATTCGAATAATGAGATATAGTGATTGTCCATCTTAGAAAGGAGAGGTTTCCTAAAGGTACATATAATAAACTAAAGTATAAGAAGATTGAGTTGTGTAGGATTCTGAAAAAAATGAGTGATAATGCCTACAAGGTGGAGCTACTTGAAAACTTTGGTATATCACTATTTTTTAATGTTTTTACTTATATAAGTTTCTGGTCATGATGAAAATGTTGCGTAGGAGGAAGAAATAAAGCGGGAGCAGATGAAAATTCCAAAGAAGAAAAAGGAAAGGGTAATGCATGTCTTGGACCAAAAGACAATCACTACTAGACATGGGAGTTATAACAGATATTTGGTACAATGGGAAGGTTTGCAGCAAGAAGAAAATACTTGGATTCCTGAGTGGGAGTTGAAGAAGATTGAAAATGCAAAATTGGATGAATTCCATCAACTGAATTCACAAGAGTTGAATTCTTTTCAACCAAGGGAGAATGATGCGGGAGCATAACTTGTGAAGACCATAACTTTTGATCCAATCGTTGGATCATCTTGAAATTTTACAGGGGGGTGGTAGATAAACATTAGTGCTATATAGGGGTCATCTTTCCATGTAAGTTTTTGGATCTTTTGGCACATTTGCGGACCCGGATTCCTTCATCTAGTGGCCTAAAATTGGCTCCAAATGTTTTTTCGCTATTGACTAGGTCTTAGAAATGTAATAAATTTTGTTTTTCTTATTAAAATAAGTCAAAATTTTGTGTGAGCGTTAATTTATGAAGACATATTTGGCACATAAATTTTGGGGCCCATCCGAGTTGTTTTATAATATGTATTTTTGGCATTTTAGAGTTTTATGGCGTTTTAAGGTTTTTAGAGTAGACATGAAATAAAAGGAGGATTGTAAAGATGTAAAAGTTTAGTGTGAATTCTAGAATGAGAACAAATATATTTTTAAACTCCTAGTTTCTATATGAAAACCTAATTATGTGTGGTTTTGAGGTATTTCAACCTCTTCCACTTGGCTTCACATCAAGGTTCCATTACTTGTCCGCAGTAGAAAAAAATTAGCCAATTGTCTCCATATCTTATACCGAGGAAGAATATAGAAGTGTGATGGAAGTAGTGAAAGAATCCATGTGGATAAAGTTATTATTGGAAGAGATTCACGCAGAATTACTCATCTTCTATGTGATAGTCATAGTTATATTGCTCATTCTAATAATCTATTTTAGCACTAGATAATAAATCATATAGAGATACATATGTATTTCATCCGAGAGGAGGTGTTGTGTGGTGATATAGATATCAAATACAACTCT
This sequence comes from Taxus wallichiana var. yunnanensis, assembly GCA_018340775.1. Classification (NCBI taxonomy): domain Eukaryota; kingdom Viridiplantae; phylum Streptophyta; class Pinopsida; order Cupressales; family Taxaceae; genus Taxus; species Taxus wallichiana. The sequence continues at coordinate 172,710,798 of CM031238.1, forward strand.
CATCAAGATCATGTTACGAATATGTTTATGAATACATTGTGTTCTATAAAGTTCTTCAAGTTTCATGCAATGTTCAAATTTTTCAGAGTTTCCATTAAGGGAGAGTTTTCTTGACAATGCCACCTCCTAACTGGCCGATCATGTGATTTTTTCTTCACCTCTATACTTATTCTCTAAATTTAAAGCATTGTAAAATATGTTCGTATGATCTTAGTAAAATTATCTCTAATTTCATTGTGTTGTTGAGTAATGTTGCATCATGTTGTAAATGAGGTCATTACATTATAAAAGTCTTATAGAGATGTTGGTATATATTTTCCATGAGAAAATTTTAGATGTAGTCTCACAAATCATATATATCCTAAATCATCACTTATAATTTATGGATTCCAAATCCTTTTGTACCAAAAGGTAAGTTTAGCATGATGAAGGTGTATAAATCCTTCAAATGTGATATGCTAGCCTAGACCCTCAATATGGTTTTAGGACTGAAACTCTTGTTGTACAATAAATAAATAATGTTGTCATATAAACCCCACTTAATACTAAGGGGAGTGTTAAAACATTAATATTAAGTGTTCGTTATATAGACTCTAGTTTACAATTAATTAAATAAGAATATATAATATTTTTATTTATTTAATATAAAATTTAGTTTTATGGTTAAATTAAATACTAAAATCAATTAATTAAATGGTGGGGTGCTTCACAATAAGCCATGCCCATTTGAACCATTTGAAAATGACCGTGGGGTTAGTGAAATTGAATTCACATAAAATATTTCAAATGATAAAATTATAAAGAAGTGAGGTGAAAGGGGTATTTGCTAGACTACATTTGTTTCTCACCATTAATATAAATATTAGCTTCGATCACTTTTTTTTACCCTTTGGAGTTTTCCACATTAAATCTCGTGTTTGTATTATATTTCTTATCCATCGCATTATAGTTTAATGTGAATTATTTGACTAAATCCTATAATATTATGTTTAAATTTTCAAACCTCACAAACACAAAAATTTGAATACTAATTGAATAAGAAAACCTTTTTATCCACACAAGGAAAAATGCATGAAAATATATTGACATACCACCCATCATTGTTTCAAGAAATTTATGGGTGTCTATTTTGTATTATTAGTAGAATGGGGAGTTATTGTTTCAGGGGACATTCATTATTCACAAATTAAAATATCCATTCTTTATACAATATATATATATATATACTGTGACATATATAGATACATGATGATGTAACTACCCTCTAGAGTTAGTTGTTAGCTATGATAGGCTAGGCTATATTTTTTCATGGCCATAGTTAATTTATATGGGTACCAACCAAACTTATATAATACAAAGTATTCTCCCTTTATATAGATATGACTATGAAGTTAAATTACCTATTTTGATATAAAAACATCAACCAAATATTTTTATAGTACTAACAATGGGAACTTAAATACGTGGAATGCATTCATTAGAATACATATTTGGGTTCAATTCCTCATATTTGTAGTACCCTAGATTTGGACCAATGGAAATTCCATTTATCTTTCACACTTATCTCAAGCCATTCCCAATTGTGCACTTAATTTACTTATTTATCCATGCATCTCACATAGTTTAACACCCCATCGCCACTAGTTCACATTTGTTCCTTAGATTTGACCCATAAAACCCTACTTAAAATATATATAACAAATATTTAAATTTATGGATCATGTTTTAGAATTCATAAATAGAGTTTGAACTTTCCTAGGATAAATTTACTTGGCTTAGTCAAAATCGACTAATTATTTTTTCCTATGTTGACATTTTCACTCTCCACACATAAAATGGTCATTTTTAACAATGCAATTTAAATAATGTCAGTCATCTTAGGGTAAAATGAGAAATAAAACCTTTGATATAATTTAGATATAAAATAACAACCACCCCACCCATTCAAAGAGCCTCATATCTTACATGGTTAACCTACGAGATCATAACAAAGCACCCAATTGTAAAATTACTCATTCAATCATATGAATCTACTAATAATTCTAAATAAATCTTATATAGATGTTCTAGGTCATTATCACA